>BHFT01024966.1:0-13886 GCA_004320025.1 Laticauda laticaudata | reverse complement strand
CCCCCCCCCCCCCCCGAAGTGGTACCCATTTATCTACGCACATTTGTTTGCTTTTGAACTACTATGTTAACAAGAGCTGGGGCGAGGATAGGAATTCACCCTGTCATGGCACTCAGGTCTCAAATCTGTGCAACTGGCTTTCCAGCTGACAAGCCCAAAGTTTGAACCACTGCCTCACCCTGGCATTAGAAGATGGTCATTCAAAAACAAAATGGAAAAGTTGAAGAACCAGAAGGGAAATCAGAAGAGGAGATAAATGCAACAATGTAGAAATTATTTGTATATTTATTTGGTTGAAACTTCATGGCTCTGGACAGTGTCAGAGGATCAGAAACTGGTATAGGTAAGGTTTAAGGTAACATAGGCTTACTAATACAACCTCATAATGATCATTCAGACTACAAACTCTTATTACATTTTTCCTTTTTTGAGTAGTCAACAAAAGCAGCCCCATGTCAAGCAGATAAAAGATAAAGGTTCCTCTCACACATACATGCTGGTCATTTCTGCTCTAGGGGCAGTGCTCCTCTCCGTTCCAAAGCCGAAGAAGAGCCAGCGCTGTCCAAAGACGTCTCTGTGGTCATGTGGCCGGCAGGACTAAATGCCGAAGGTGCACGGAACACTGTTCCCTTTCCACCAAAGTGGTCCCTATTTTTCTAGTTGCATTTTTTTGTGTGCATTCGAACTGCTAGGTAGGCAGAAGGTGGGACAAGTAATAGGAACTCACTCTGTTATGCAGCACTAGGGATTCAAACTGTTGAACTGCCAACCTTTCTGATCACTGAAAGACACTAAGACACTCACTGAGCCACCACGTCCCTGTCAAACAGATAGCTGTAGTCTAACTGCAAACTTTTAATGACCCAAGATGGTAGTTGCCAACCCATGAACCTACTTTATTCATGCTAATTTTTTGTTCATTGATACCTTGATTTATAAATTGTATAAGTACTTCGTAGAAGACTTCAAACAAAATGTTACATAGGGTATCCCAAATGCAATTAATCAACCAACCAACCAACCAATCAATAAAGTTGACGATATAATTCAAGACTATAGGAATTCAACAGAATAGCAATAGCACATAGACTTATATACAGTGCTTTACAGCCATTTCTAAGCGGTTTACAGAGTCAGCCTCTTGTTTCCAACAACAATCTGGGTCCTCATTTTACCCATCTTAGAAGGATGGAAGATCGATTAAACCTGGGACCTGGTGAGATTTGAACTGCCAAATTGCAGGCAGCCGGCAGGCAGCAGAAGTAGCCTGCAGTACTGCACTCTAACCACTGCACCACTGTGACTTTTTATCCTTTTGGACCCATTCTTTAATCATTAAATTCCCCCAAAGCAAGGCATCTCAGAGGAAGAAACTGGTTTACAGAAATCCCATGTCCAACAGTAATCATTAGACATGCTTTAAATCAAATAATTAATTCCATTCTAAATATATGTATTATACAGCTTTTTTTTGTTTCCTTTTATAAACTATAGCTTATTATTTATATTGATCTAAAACTGTATAATACCATGACATAAAGATAGTGATGTAACCTCGGGTACTATAAAATGAATGGATGGCTTGCTAGAAACATACATCAACTTTAATACATCCTGCTCAAATGTCAAGGTGTCCATCTTCATAATTCCTGCTTATTATCCAGATAGTTTGATTGATTTATGTCTCTATTTGTCGGTAGCTGCAGTTCTCATTTAGCAAAGCCCATCATCTTTTTTATGCAAAAATATTAAAAGCTGAATGCAATTGACTCGATGCATTGCTTCTGGAGTACTGATTTCTGAATTAAAAAAGATACTAGTCACTTCTTATTTAAAAGGCAGAAAGGTTTAGTGGACAAAGCAAGTAAGGAGTTCAATAAATTTGTGTAGTTCTGACTTCTTAGATGTACTTTTTGTAAACTTCTAACTATAGACTGGCTGTTCAGATATTTCAGGACTAGTTTTAAAAGTTAGATTTCTTAAGATATATAATTAAATATACATTAATGACTAGGGGTGACATGATAGCAGTGTTCCAATATTTGAGGGGCTGCCACAAAGAAGAGGGGGTCAACCTATCTTTCAAAGCACCAGAAGGCAAAGCAATGGATGGAAACTAATCAAGGCGAGAAGCAACATGGAATTAAGGAAACACTTTCTAATAGTGAGAACAATTAACCAGTGGTACAGTTAAAATAAAACAAATTCTGGTCACATTTGGCATGATGGGCAGCATAGCAGTTTGATAAATAAAATCAAACAATTAACTTGGGTGAAGGTGATCAACTCATCTCAGTGAATGCTGTTTGAAAAGGAGTAATGTCTGTGCATAGCACTAGCACTTACTTATATATTGCTCCACAGTGCTTTACAGTTCTGTCTAAGTGGTTTACAGAATCAGCATCTTGCCCCCAACAATCTGAGTCCTCATTTTACCCACCTTGGAAGGATGGAAGGCTGAGTCAACTTTGAGCCTGGTAAGATTGAAACTGCCAAATTGCAATCAGCCTGCAGTCAGCATAAGGAGCCTGCATGACTGCACTGTAACCACTGCACCACCATGGCTCATGAGGTGAAAGAGTATGGAAAAATCCTTGCAAGAAAGTAATTCCTTCCATTGGTTCTCCCAGCTACAGCTTCAAATCTCCTTTTTCATCCTTGCTAGTATTTTGTATTTTTGTAAACAAGCCTAATATTCCTTCCACCTTCTATTTCCCCCTGTGAACTAACTTGGCTGAAAGTGACTGTCCCAAAGACACCCAATTGGTTTTCATGCCTAAGTGTTGTGGCCTGCCAGGAGCCAGTGGAGTTGGCAACAGACTCAGTCAGTGAGGAAGTGGGAGAGGAACATGGGCCAGTCTTGGAGTCTGGGGAAGGCTCTGATGAGTGCTCTCAATTGCAGGCAGAGATGGGGCCAGGGCCCTCCGACAGTTATCAGCTGCCTTTGGAGTTGGACTCATTGGGACAGAAGAACAGTGGGAGCCTGTTCCCAATGTGTGCATATGTGCAGAGCTGCCAGGAGAAGGGAACAGCTAAGGAACAAGGGTCAACTCGGGAGTAAAGCTACAGGTGGACAGTGAATGGCCCCTCCCAGAGGGAATAAAGAGGAGCAAAAGGGAAGTGGTGTTTTCAGGAAACAATGAGTTCAATTTATTAGGGTGACCATCTGTTCCTGACTTCTTGCCAAGTATTGTCTGCTACGGAGTGGTGTTTGGAAGGTATCGGCCTGGCAGCTCTCCAAGCCTGATAAAGGTCTTTAATTGTGAAATGACTTTCAAGAAAGTTGGCCAGGAATTCACTTTATTTTTTTTTTGGGGGGGGGAAGGGGAATTCACTTTAAAGTAAATAAAAGGGTAAAGTTTTCTCAGGACAAAGAGTTGGTTTGTGCTTTTGGGAAGCCAAGGTCAGAACACCTAAGGATGAAAATTCACCACTTCTGGCTTCAAGGCCAACACCTTAACGACCAGACCAAACTGGCTTTTTTGTTGTTGTTCTGTATAGAATGGCAATGTAAAAGAGCAACAAAGATGATGAGGGCAGAGGAGGTTAAATCATATGAAGAATGGTCAAGGGAACGAGATATGACTAGTCCAACAAAGAGAAAGATTAGGGGTGACGTGATAACTGTCTTCCAGTGCTTGAGGGACTATCACAGAGAAAAGGAGGCTGACTTATTTGTCAAAACACCTTAGTGCAGGAGAAGAAGCAGTGGGTGGAAACTCATTAGGGTCCAACCTGGAAACAAAGAGAAATTTCTTGAGAGGGAGAACAATGAATCAATAGGACAGAGTTTGCCTCCTGGAGTTGTGGGTGCTCTATTGCTGGAGGTATTCAAGAAAACATTGGACATCCATTTGCCTAGGATGATAGAAGGTCTCTTGCCTTCGAAGACTCCCAAGGCCCCTTCCAGCCCTATGAATCTGTGATAACTGGCTAGATTAGCTGCTATATAAGATTAATTTCTAAATAATGTAGATATTGATTGAATCAACTTGCTTTCCTTGTGTAATGCTGTATTTTTTTTTTTTTTGGCACTTTACATGACATTTTAATAAGGGAAAAAAGAACTTTTTAATAGGTTTTTTTTTTATTAATAACATCACATCAGTAAAATTGCAGAATTTCTGATGGAACAGTTCCCAAGCAGAGCCTCCCCTCTGTATGTGTGTGTGTATGTGTGTGTGTTTATGTGTGTGTGTGTGTGTGTGTGTGTGTGTGAAAGAGATAAATGTATATGCTTCCTCCTTCCATGATACCAGCTGTTTCTTCATTTTAAGATAACAAATAAAGCATTTACCACAAATGTTCATGCTGAAGTAGTCACTGGTAAAAATGATGAAATACTTACATTCCCCAACCAATGAGCCTTAGCAGTATGTGTTGCTATTATTAATTGTTACTTTTAAAAGATGCACTTGTGAAACATGACAGGCGACTTCCCTAATCAATTAAGTGGTGGCAGCATTCCCCAATCTAATTTTAATTCTCCAACTTCCCAGTTATTGCTGGCAATTTTTTACCTAGTTCCTCTGGCCCTTGCAATAGAAAGAGACAATGTAGTGTAGTGGTTGGCTTGTTCAAGTAAAAATAGGGATCTTTGCGCTTATGGTACTTCGCGAATTTGAGGCCAGTTCCGACTCTCAGAAAATATTACCTCACCAAGTAGCTATGATGTTGAAAAACCAAGAGGAAAGCCATAGACCTTTCGTAGAAATTGGTATTAAAATGTAATTAATTGTTAATTAATTATTTTCCGAAGCCTCAGAAGGCAAGGCAAGAAACAAAGGAGAGAAACTAATCACGGAGAGAAGCAACCTAGAACTTTGAAGAAATTATGTAACCGTGAGAACAATCAGCCATTGGACAGGCTTGCTTTCAGACCTTGTGGTTGCTCCATCACTGGCGGTCTTTTTTTTTTTTTCAACAAAGTTTTTATTTTTTACAACAAACATACGAACAAAACATAAAAACATAAAGCCCTCTTTCAGTTATATACATACAGTATGTCAGTTGGTTACAATCTTTTGTGTTATCTTTTTTTTACCATTACTCACAAGTTATATCAATTCTCACCTTATTGGTCTTGCTTGTGCTTATATAATATCAATTATTAAACATTCATTTAACTATTTTTCCATCATTTTCTAATTTTAGAAAATATTCTAATTTCAATATTCTAATTTTCATTATGATTTAATCTTATACATTCATCTAATAGTTATATATTTTATATTGTATTCTTTATCAATCTATTAACTTTTATTGTAAGGCTTACTAATCTATTTCTTTACCATGTCTTTTTATCTAACTGTTGACAAAATAATCCCATATCATATAAAATTGTTTATCCTCTTGTTCTCTAATTTCAAATGTCAATTTACTCATTTCAGCACAGCACTGGAGGTCTTTAAGAAGAGATTGGACAGCCATTTGTCTGGAATGGTATAAGGTCTCCTGCTTGAGTCAAAAAGAGGGTTGGACTTGAAGACCTCCAATGTTCCTTCCAAATTCCGTTATTCTATGTTCTGTGTTTTTTCCATTACTTCTGGTTCTTCCATGGACATAATTTTGCCAGATTATCCATCAGTATTTTTTTTGTTTGTTTTGTTTTGGAAAACTTGTGCTTCTGCCAAAAGTGATCATATCTAGACACTTTATCTTTATTTCAGTTCTTTCTTTCTTTCTTTCTTTCTTTCTTTCTTTCTTTCTTTCTTTCTTTCTTTCTTTCTTTCTTTCTTTCTTTTATTGGTTTTGTTTCTTTCCAAGCATTGACATCTTCTATGATTTGCCTTCAGTTATGGGTCCAAGCATATTTAAGCAAAACTATACAAAGTAATAGGTGGAAGATCATTAAAGAGAGATCCAACTTAGAAATAAGGAGAAATTGTTGTCAGCTAGAACAATTAATCAATAGAAAAGCCTGCATCTAAAGCTCCATCACTGGAGGTTTCTAAGAAAGTACTGGACAGCTATCTGTCTGGAATGGTATAGGATATTCTTTGAGTCGGAGGCTGAACTAGAAGACCTTCAAGGTTCCTTTCAATCCCCTATTTTTCTATGTTCTAAGCTTTAAGTTTCATTATGAACACTTCCAGAAAAACTGGTTTAATTTAAAATAAGATTCTATTTTTTTTATCTTATATCCTCAACAATTTTCTCCAACACCACAACTGAAAGGCTTCAGATTTTCTTTTGTTCAACCTTTCTGATGGTTCAGCTTTCATAGCCATATGTTACATCTGGGAGCACCAAGGCTGTGACAACACACATCTTTGTTTTGTGCGCTTAAATATATTGTCTCGAGCTGTCAGTCTTTCTCTCAAGGAGAAGATGGCCATAGTCAACATCCCAATCGTCTAGGAAGATAAAGTCTGTAATTACTTTGCCTTCTTCCCTGTTTCTTTGCACTGGGTTGGAATTACCTCTTGACATAAACTTAGTTTGTTTGCTTTTGTTAAATACTGAGGATAAATAGACATATTTCCAGAAGAGTGATGAATATTCAAGAGCCTATTGGAAACCCATCTTTTTATCCAGTCTTTTCCTATGTGAACAGTACATTAAAAATAAATGGGAGGAGGAAAATGACATTAAAAATAGTAAGTTTATTTGGGTTGCATTTTCCCTCCATTCATTTTTAATGTACAAATATTATATGAAGTATATTAATACTGTTGTCATCTAACTTGATTGCAAAGCATTTTTAGATATTGTGCGTGAAGCAGTTTAAATCAATGAATGAATTTAAGAATGGGAAGTTTAGGATATTCAAAATGGAGATTTTGTTAATGAGCACAACATATTCTAGTCCAACTCCCTGCTCTATACCATTTTAGACCGGCTGTCTATTCTTAATAATTTCCAGTGATGAAGCACCCACAATTTCTGAAGACAATTTCCTCACTGTTAGGAAGTTTCTCCTTAGTTCTACATTGTGTCTCTCCTTGATTAGTTTCCAACCATTGTTTCTTGTCCTGGCCTCCAGTGCTTTGGAGAATAAGTTGACCCCTTCTTCTTTGTGGCAGCCCCTGAAATACTTGAATAATATTTCCATGTCCCCCCTTGTCCTTCTTTTCTCTAGACTGGCCATACCCACAGTTCCTGCAACCATTCTTCATATGCTGAAATTGAAGTTATAAGTTGAAGTCCACAAGTCTTAAAATTGCCAAGTTGGGAGACTTCTAAGCTAAAGCAGTTTCCTATCACTATAAGGGAATGCCAAAAAGATAATCTACTAAAAAATGATGCAAAGAAAAGCAAAAATAAACCCTTAAATTTCTAACCCTTTGTGCTCCTCTGGTCCACTGTTTTAACCATGCACTCTTGTGACTTTCCACTTTCTCGGCCATGCCAGAACCAACAATCGAATGGAAGGAAGGATACAAAATGAAATAACACTATGAACAAGGCCCACATATTGCTGTGATGAAGGTAGCAACACCATGCTAGGTTGTATATTTTATTTTGCTGCCGTGCAACTTCAGGAGCCTTTCAGTTGAACTGACAAGATTACCTGCCGTGATAGCTGGAGTGGAAAATAGGATTGAGGCAAATCTTTTATTATCTATTTTTTTCTCCCCTTTAAAAAAAATGACTTTTTAATAATACAGCAAACCTTAATGAGTTCTTGAAATGTCAGAATAGTGTATCTTTAAAGGGGGAAAAAATCTATATATTCTTGCTTGGGACTCGGCTCCAGTGCACTTAATGGAGCTTACCTTCTCAATAAACATGTATGAGACTCTATTACTGGTGTTGGCTCACCTAATTATCTTTACTTATTTGTTTGTGTTGGAGTACAGGTGGCCCTTTTTCTAAAATTGGAAAGCCCTTCCCTCCCCCGTGCCATTGTTCCACTGATGGCAAAATCAGTTCATAAATTCCACTGCTCTCTGATGTCTTGTAATGTAATTCTGTAGAAACTATTTCACAGCAACTATTTTATGGTGGGGGGAGGGGATAGGGGGTAGCTCGAGGCACGATTGCTTATTGGGGTTGGAATTGCAGCAAGGTGATATGTGACTCTGTATTCATTTCATGCACTATAACACCTAATGCACATAACAAAATGTTGAGTATAAAGTTAATTCACAAGAAATCAGGATGGCTAGAGTGAGGTTGAAAAGAATGAATTCTGCTGGTACAACAGATTTCCTTCCCTTTTACCTGGATTTTTTTTTTAAATTAGTTCTGAAAGTCAAATCTGTGAGGGATGATGGCTACAGAAGGGGAGGTATGTGTTGGACTACAGCAAAACAGCACTTTCCTAGGAAGGAGAGAGAGCAGTCTCAGAAGGGGAAGGGGAGAGATAAGAAACAGCACAGCCTACAGCTGGATAGGAGACAGAGGAAGAGAGTCAAGATAGTGACTTTAGAATTCCCCAGGCTGAGAGTAGTAAGTGGCAAAAAAATCTGGCAAGATTCTGTCTCTTATGTGGAAGCTCTTATGTGTGAACTTTGGCTGAATTGTTTTACATCATTTTTGAGATTACTCTGACAAAATCTTACAGTTATACCTGTTGGCAATATCTCTGTTCCAGTAGAGAAAATATGCATGCATGCAGTCAATGTGGAATGATATATATGAGCTTAAACTCCCCCCTTGCTCTCTTTCAAAATTACATAAATACCAATGGGTATTGTCTCTTATAAAATGGTGCATTCCTATTGATGCATCAAACACAACAAAATAATGCAGGACTGATCCAACAAAAGTCAGATCAATTTTTCTGCCTCATGATCAGTGTGTTTTAGAAGTTTCTACATGTTTTATTTCAGAAGCAACTGGACATGCTTGGTCAGATCTACTTCTTGTCTTTCTCCAACTGTGCTCCATGTCAGAGCATTTGCAGCATGGCTACTATTGTGAGACAACCCAGAAGCAAAACACAGCACAGAGACATTTAATGGTGGTTTATCTACAAGACATATACAGAAATATATGCAGTAGGCAAATACCTGACAAGCAATCAATCTTCTTAACTCTACATGAAGAACTCTGCAATGGAGACTGGACACAAGGAGAGAAAAACATGCCCTCTATGACTGCCTTTATATAGACACTTCTTAAAGAAGTAAAACACATTTGCATTTTCAAAGCAATTCATTTCCCAAAGGGTCTTCAAAAACCAAAGTGCCATCAGATACGGGGCACATGAAGGAATGTTTGCCACATCTGGCATACTTCCTATTGAGTACCACACAGTGGACAGAACTGCCTGACAGAGCTGGGAAACTTTAAAATTCCTACTTGGAAACCAACCAGGTTCATTAAGCATCAGGGTGAACCATTTGAATGGATCCTATTTCCTTGCAAAGATATAGGTAGTTCTGAAACTCCCCATATCTCCAAAGAAGATAGTCCAAAGTCCATCCTCAGCTTCATTATGTAGAGAGGAAGGAAAATGACCATAACAGAGATATGAAAGCTCTATTACTAAGCAACCAAGGATGAAACATGTCTTAAATCTTAAATTCAGATAATATCTGGAAGGGGATTGGATTCTCCCAAATTCATTGGAGAATAAGGAGGAGGGAGAGGAGAAACAGACCAACCCACAGAAAAAGAGGAAAAACCTGGGGATGGAGTCAAGAGAGGAATCACCCTGGAGTTGTTACATTCCAACCCTTCTTGATTTTCATTGATTCTTACCTAGCACCAATTCAGTGTTGACCTTTAGTTGAATAGATTCATTTGTATAGGCATGAACAATAATTCATCTTAACTTAAATAATTCATCTTAATGTGTGAGCCTGATTCCTCATGCCCGACACAATCAGGTTTGCAAGATTCTATCATTACAGCCACTTTCGATAAAAGTAGTTTTAGTTCCCTTCAGTGTTGATTTCCTGGTCTAACTAATAGGGCTGACACAGACTAATTAAAATCTGTTATCTTCTTACACATAGATTCCAACAAATCAGCAATGGCAGCCATAGTTAAGGGCCTGGAGATCTGAGATTTACTGCAGTGTCTTGAAGTGAATCATACTTCATGTCAAATTTATACCCAGAGTTACCTTGAGGTAAGATAGGTAGCCTTTAATATGTATGTATGTATGTATGTATGTATGTATGTATGTATGTATGTATGTATGTATGCATGCATGTATATTCTTTTTATGATTCTGAATCTCTTAATTTGGAGTGGTGTGGGACAAATGGGCCGAGGTGAGTGTTTACTGACCAGATGCCCTTCCCAACAACTATGTGGAGTTCATAGCAGATATTTTCTCTTTGCATCCTCAGAGACACTTCTGCTTCCTAGGATTGAACTCTTAATCTTCCAAATGGGAGGCAACTGTCTCCACCTCAGGGCCATCAAACCTTTCCATAATTTTTAAAATAAGTAAATAAATAATCTCCAAATTTAGTACTCCAAATAATGCAGTACTGCACTATTACTGAGAAATACTGAGAAACTTTGTTAGTTAATCCCTTAGGTCAGGATTTTAGCTGAATACCCGTCTTTCTCTTTCCTGAACTTAACCACATAAACTCTTAAGCCCCTGTCCCACTGCACCAACGGATGCAAAGAGGATGTAAAATGTTAAAAAAAGCTTGCCATCCGTTGGAAAACGCTATCCATCCGTTGTGTACTCACTGCATACATGTTTCATACGCTCTATCCGTCGAGCATCCATCCACTGCGATTTCATCTGCACAAGAAGTTTTGAGCTGCACAAAACTTTTTGAGCGGATGAACTTTCCGCCGTGTACGATGTAAATCCATCACATATGAGCAACAAATGTTCTATGTCTGTTTATCATCTGTTAAACGTCCGCTGTATCCTCTCTGTATCCTCTGGGCATCCTCGCAACTCACATCTGTTGCAGCTGAAAAACGGAAAGAGGGAGGAAACAAAAGGTACACGGAACGTCTACACAGTGTTAGTAGCATGGAAATAGAAAGGATGAGCAGTGAACAGTTTGCATCCTATATACATCCTCTAGGCTTCCTATGAACATTCCTTTAACATCCCTGCTACATACTACCCACGTCCGTTCTTTTCCTTTCTTTTCCGTTCTGGTTTATGCAAATTTTTGCCACTTTTTGGAGCGGATGACAACGGATGGAGCCACCCCCGAAAATTTGCTCGTCAGCTGTGTCCTTTTTTCATATGTTTTGCATCCGTCGGCCAGCGTGACCTAGCCTCTAGAGAAGCTCCACCAAATTAGTCACAAAATGCTCAGCCACCACCCACTCCCTTTTAATATACTACAGACAATTCTGCAGGTATTTCTTTCCTCTTTGCTTTAATCTCAGAAGTAACATTGCAATGCCACAGGAAAAATCTCTTGATTCCATCACCAAATTCCTTATCATAAGGAAGAAAAACAGCACAGCATGACTAGTTGACATTAATTCTGTTCCACTTACACACATAAAAATATGTGTATCTTTAAAAAAGCGATCACAATAAATTTAGAGTCTTCCATTAGCAATATCTAATATTAATGAATGGCTGAACACACTAATTAAAGTCTTCTAATAAGAATCTGTGAAATAAGGAGATAGTTCATAATAACTTTGTCATGCCTTTATATTATAAATGCCAAATCAGGTATAAATTACATAAACTTTAAATGTGACACACTCAGATTTTACAGCCAATGAGGCTTTTGATTAAATAATGCATCTACAGAGCAGTAACCTCTAGTAATTTATGCACATTTATATTCATTATCCATAAATAGGTAAGGAAGGGACCTTTATTTTGTGGATTTTTTTGGGAAAGAGTAAGATTAGAAATTTTTTTTTTAAACTACTGAGTACAAGGATATAAAAGTACAAGGATATAAAATGGAGCAACCCAGATTCTCTTACTTTCTGAATATTGGGAATGGGGTACACTTAATGACAGTTTAGGGAGGGATTGAAAAGGCCTTTGTCAACTCTGGAGCTGTCTTGACAGAGGCCATTTTGATGGCTGTAGCAAAACTTCACAAACTGACTACAAGAAGTGTCATGGCTGAGTTGATAAAATTATTTATAGAATTATTTGTAGAGGTTTGGATTTGAATATACATAGGATAAGCAATTGGGGCCATCAAGTTCAGAAAATTTTGGAAAAGAAATGGGTTGATATTCTGTGATTTTAAGCTCCAAACAGACAGGCATTTTGTTCATAACATGGATGATAAAACAGTTGTTGAAAAGAAGAATGTCTCATTCATTGATTTTGCTATTTTGGGTAATGCTAGGACTGGAGGAAAAAAATCAGGAAAACTCACAAAATAACAAGACATGAATACTGAAGTTGAATGCTTATCGAAAAAGGAATCCATTGTTATATCAATTGTGATTAGAAGCTGTTGGAGCGATACCTAAAGGGGTACCTTGACATCTAGAAATATTGAATTTATCAGACCTGGAACCCTAATTTTCAAAAAAATCCACCTGCTTGAAACTGTCTCTATTATTATATGCTACTTTAATAATTCTTAAGTCCTTGGTTAGGACCTGAATTATTAAGTTTTAACCAATCTTAGACTGTGAATTTTATTGCAGATTATTACATATATTAATGCAGCTTTATCTGAAACTGCAACAGTAATAGAAATCCAAATGTATAATTAAAATAAATTGGAAAGAAATTAGAAAATAAAGCCCTCTTCACAGGAGGGATTTTAATGAAAACAGATGTTTTCAGCACTGTATTAACAAAAAATATTTTTGTCCCAATAAATTGTCAGTAGCAGACTGAGATCTAAATATAACAAGAAATTTAAGTTATTAGACAAGGATAAAATGGAAGTACAAAATGACTTTTTTTGTGAGAAATGTTCCCAGCATGATTTTTTGGGGGGGCGGGGGGGGAATCTTCAAGGATATTTAACAACAGAAGTTATAGTATGTTGCTTGCTTGTAGTACATTTTTCATCCTGGAGGGATGAAATCAGGGATATCTAACTTTGCAATTTTAAGACTTGAGGACTTCAACTCCCAGAATTCCCCAGCCAGCATGTCAATCTTGTTTTAAATGAAAAGAGGTTTGATGATGGGAACACAGTTCAATTACAGTTCATCCCCCCAACCCTCTCCCTCCATCCTCCCCTCCCTCCCCTCTTCTTTCTCTCCCATTGAAGGAGAGAGAGAGGGAGAGAGAGAGAGAGAGGGAGAGGGGGGAGGGAGGTAGGGAGGGAAAGAGAGAGACAATAACACATGCAATATAGTACATACTCCTATCAGATATTTTTTTGTGTTCTGGGAAAGGACTCACCTGGAAATGCAACTTCTTGAGGAAGATGGATGGTCTGGAAAATGAAAACCAAAACTAAACTAAAATAAAATAAAATAAAATTTCAGTTCAATTTGTCATCCTACTATCAGTAATAGAAATCAAAGTTTTGCCATTGCATGCAGGCAACACAACTTATGGGAATTGCCTTCCCCCTGCCCCGGAATTCCAGAGAAGGGATCAAAATGTGTACAACAAGGAGGATGTGTTTGCAAACTCCATTTTCCTTGTCCCAACTTCTCCCCTTGAGTGAAGAATCAAGATCAGAATTCTACTAACATTTATTTTCATGTAATTATAGATTCCCTTTTTGCATATCATTATGAGGAGAGGGTTGATTTCTTTCTGTGAGGTTGAAAAAAATTGGAATGGCTGTGAAGTTCTGTGAAGATCTGATTGTTTGCAATTTGGAGAGCAAGAAAACATATGAGGAATTAGGGCACCTGAACTCAAGATAAATCCAACTTCTTTTAAAGAAAATAATTTTTAGGGAATGCCCTTGAGTTAGATGGACAGCCTAGAAACATGAAATATAAATAAATATTTATAAATAAAATGTCTAATCTAACTGTTCTATATGTAAATTGGGTTACTCCAAAAATACAAACCTGATTGGTCAAATAAATTAAGCATTGGATTGGTTCAC
>BHFT01024964.1:3338-14739 GCA_004320025.1 Laticauda laticaudata | reverse complement strand
TTTGAGAGCGGACAACAACGGATGGAACATTTTTCTCGTCCGCTGTGTCCTTTTTACAAACGTTTTGCATCCGTCCGCCGGTGTGACAGGGCCTTCAATAGAGGCGACAAGGATGGTCATGAAAGGGCCAAGCTCGAGAAATGTCCCACTTTGCAAAAAAAAAGGAACGTTGTGCTCGGATGTGGCTGTAAGTCGAGAACTATCTACGGATCTGGAAGTAATGTTTGAATCGTGAGAAAATCGATCTCCAAAGCTTGCTAAGGGGGGGTGGGGTGAACCTTTTAGAGATCGCGTGCCCAAACCTCACTTCAATTTAATCCGGTTTTAATAGGTAAAATAAAGATAAGCAGGTCAGAGTTCAGCTAATTGTTCTAAGAAAAACCATGATAAAGGCACTTTTATGGCCCTTCATTTTTTTCCTGCTTTTGAAATATGTTTATAGCAACAATAAAAAAGTTTTGTAATATCATTTCTTTCCCTCCTCCCCTCTTTCTCCTTTTCCCTCTTATATTTTTCTTTCCCTCCCTCTCTCATTCTCTTGCCCCCTTTCCCTCCCTCCTCCCTGGCCCTCTCTCTGCCTGTTTCTCGTTCCCCCCTCTCACTCTTTCTCTGTCTTTCCCTTCTCTATCTTTTTCTTTCTGTCTCTCCTTCCCTTCCTCCCTCCCTCTCTCTACCTGTTTCTCCCTCTCACACTCTTTCTCTGTCTTTCCCTTCTCTTTATTTTTCTTTCTCTGTCTCTCCTTCCCTCCTTCTCCGCCTATTTCTCTCTCCCCCTCTCACACTCTTTCTCTCTCAGTCTTTTCCTTTTCTATCTTTTTCTTTCTCTGTCTGTCTCATCTGTATCTATCCCATCCATCCGTCCGTTCTCTCCTCCTCCCCAGCTTCATGTGACATGTGAATCCAACCACTTGGGCTGTGGAGGGGGAGTGGAGGCTGGCAGGCAAAGCCAAGCGTTAAGAGATCCACGCAAAGTAAAGCAACTCCAACCTGGATCCTGTCATGGATACCCCCACTTCCCTCTCCCCCTGTAGTGGGGGCCTGGATGGCCTGACGCCAGCTCCATTTTCAGAGGTGACCAGCATACAAGCAAGCAAACGCACTCTGACTGAGAGACACACCCACACACACCTCTGGCTGGTGAGAGCAGAGCAGGCAGGGTGCACACCTTCCCTGCTGCCACGGTGATGGTGCTGGCCGGGAGGGATGCGCGAGCCAAACATTTGGAGCCGTGCTCATGCTCGGCAGAATTTGCAAGTGGGGTGGGAATGCAGAAGGCGGAGGAAATCTGTGCCTCTTGGCGTTCAGCCCACAAATACTCCTTTGGAGTGGAGGGGAAGGTACAGGGCCAGCCAGGGGAGAGGAGGGGAAGGTGCGGGGCCAGCCAGTGGTGGGATCACCTGACAGGGGGCTGCATCGGAGAGACGAAACAACCTGCGGCTTGCTGACAACTGCCCTATGGCATTCAGTGCTGGGTGACAGTTTGCCACCAGGGTGCCAGGGGTTGAAAAATACAGTACATGATGTCATAAAATCATTAAAATATGTACGGGTAGCCATCAACTTACAACTGTTCATTTAGTGACTGTTCAAGATTATAACAGCACTGAAAAAAATGATAGGACCGTCGTAGCATTCCCATGGGATCAAAATTCAGATGCTTTGGCAACTGATTCATGTCTATGATGGTTTTAGGGTCTCGGGATCATGTGATCCATTTTTGCAACTTTCTGACAATCAAAGCCAATGGGGAAGCCAGATTGACTGAACCACCGAGTTACTAATTTAACAACTGCAATGATTCACTTAACAACAGTGACAACAAAGGTCGTAAAAGAGAACAACACTTAAGTGTCTTGCTTAGGAATAGATCTTGGGCTCCATTGTGGTCATAAGTCAAGGACCACTGTCACAGACTGCCTAGGAAATAACCAGAGAAGAGAAAGCAGGACACTCACAGTGGCTTAATAGTCAGGAAAAGAAACTTAAGCCCGTCACACTGCACCAACGGATGGAAAGAGGATGTAAAATGGAGAAAAACACTTGCCATCCGTTGGTTAACGACGCGATGCTTCCGTTCTGTACTCACTGCCTCCGTTTTGCTTCCTCTCTATCCATCCAGAATCCGTCTATTGACATTTCATCCACTCAGAAGGGTTTTGAGCTGCTCAAAACTTTGAGCGGAAAATGTATCCAATGCATCCGTTCTGCATCCTCTAGGCATACAGGGGACATCCGTTCTGCATCCATTACGCATCTGCTATATCCGCTAGGCATCCGCTGCACATCCGCCGCAACTCAAATCCGTTCCAGTGGTAAACGGACGCAGGAGGAAGCAGAACGGACGCGCAGCTAGGTAGCACAAACGGAGAAAGGATGAAAGCGGATGCAAATCAACATCTGCATCATCCGCTATGCACCGCTCTGCTCCTCTACGCATCCTCTACGCATCTGCTCTGCATCTGCTTTCCATCCGCCCTGTGTTCCTCCCCCGTCCGTTCCTTTCCGTGTTATCCGCTCTGGTTAATTTTGCAAATTTTTGCCCCTTTTGAGAGCGGATAACAATGGATGGAACATTTTTCTCGTCCGCTGTGTCCTTTTTATAAACATTTTGCATCCGTTGGGCAGTGTGACAGGGCCTTTAGGAATGGATCAAGCACTTAAAAGAGGTGGTAGGAAGTTTGTAAGATTCTTTAAACAGCGCCTTACAAGAAAGTACAAACAGTTCATCTTACCATGTTTTTGTCTGGTTTACCTGGGAAGGGCTAACCCAGGGGTGGGATTCTACCGATTTGGCCCGGTTTGGGTGAACTGGTGCGCTCTGAAGATCAAGGCATTTCCTCCTCCCCCCCCCGATCAGCTGTTTTCTCAAGATCAGCTATGCCGCACAATTTAGATTAGCTAGAAAGCAGAATCATTGGATTTCTTGCTTTCTAGCTAATCTAAATTGCGCGGCACAGCTGATCCTCCCACCTTGCTGTTGTCCTGCTTCGCCCAGGAGGCTTCCCTGAGGCCCAGGAGACAAAAATGGGGTGCAGGGAGAGAGCTGCATTCTCCCGCCGTTTTTGCTCCAGTGAGGCTTCCCTTGAGGAGGCAAAAAAAAAACAAAAAAAAACCCACACCCACCCAGTCACATGACCACTTGGCCATGCCCACCTAGCCACACCCACATAACCAGTAGTTTAAAAAATTTGCATCCCAACCCTGGGCTGACTGATAATTACAGTGTATTGCCTTATAAGGTATATAATTATAGCTACTGCAGTTGTCCATGCAATGACATGAACGCAATTTAGATGCTTGCTTTGATGGTGATTGAAGCTTCTCAGGGCCCTGGGATCACATCACCCAGCTAGCCTTCCACAAGAAAAAGTCAATGGGGAAAGCTGAATTCACTTCACAACCAGAGCAAAAAAGATTATCGAACAAGGTGCAGTCACATGATGGCTCAGTTAAAAGCCACATCGGCTTAGCGAAGGAAATTCTGGTCCCAATTGTTAACTGAATTTTTAAGGATTACTTGTATGTTAAAAATGTAATCAAAAATGAAGAGGGGGGAAATTTGCAAATTTCTGTCTGTCTAGGTTACATTTTTCCATTCTGTTTCTCTTAATATAGTATGTTTATTTTAATATTATTCATTGGGTGATATCCAAGTCTGTGCATAAGGACCCTCAAACAGGTATTGGACAAAGAGTTATGTCCAGGGTTTCTTACGAATTTCCCTTATGCAATTTCCATGTGTTTTATTTTTGCAAGTTTTTGATATTCCAGTCATTTATTCTTAACAATGGATCGAGCAGAAATTGGCAACCATACCATTCTGGTACTTTCGCCGTTCTTTTTCTTTAAATGTCCTTCCTTCCTTGAGTAGTTCCGATCCATCAAAATTCACTCATCCCCACAACATCCCATTTTTCTTGCTAGTCATTTCTGTTTTGATAATTCTTGAAGTAGAAGTTCAAGAGAGCCCATCCATGGAGGCTGGCTGGCTAGCTGGCCTTTGGATGACATTACCCTGAGGCCCTTTGTAAAGGACCTGTTTCATAATTTGATAAAAGCAAATGGGGATCTATGAATTTCCATGGAATGGGCACCGCTCATTGCTGAGAAAAGAACATTTAGGCAAGATAAACCAAGTGCAGGAGTCCAGAATTAGGTGGTAATTAGCTGGCTCAACCGCAGCAACTGTGAGTGGGATTTAACAGGAGAAACACTTTATGAGCCAGCCGTGTGATGCAGCTGCCAAAAAAGCCAATGCGCTCTCAGGTTGCATCAACATATGATCCCATGAAGCACTTGTACCTTTATAGTGCCTCAGGAGGACCATACTTGGAATACTGTATCCATGGTTGCCATGAGGTAAAAAGGATTAATGTAGCAATTAAGAGAGCAATTAGGACTGCAGGAAAAAACCATTACTACCCACCTGCCTTCCATCCAGGACCTGAATACTGCATGAGTCAAAAAGAGGGCTGTGAAAATATCTGCAGTCCCCTTGCATCCCAGACATAAACTGTTTCAACTCCTACCCTCAAAACGACCTTGTAAAGCACTGCACACCAGAACAACTAGACACAAGAACAATTTTTTCCCAAATGCCATCACTCTGCTAAACAAATAATTCCCTCAACACTGTCCAACTATTTACTAAGTCTGCACTATTATTACCATTGATCTTCTTATCACTCCTTATCTCCCATCCCCTCCCACTTGTGACTGTAGGACTGTAACTTTGTCACTTGTATCCTTACGATTTCTATTTTTTTTTCCTAGTATGATTTGATTGCTTATTTGTACCCTATGACTATCATTAAGTGTTGTACCTTATAATTCTTGACAAAGACATAATTGGAATAAAAATGAAATGGGAAGATATGAAATTTCTATGAAGATTGTTATAAAAACTAAATTAAATTAACAAAAGAATTCTACGATGTTGACACTCTAGTGCTGAGAAGAGCAAGAATGATGATTAGAGAGTCTGCAGGATAAATTGTATGATGAATGGTTAAAAGAGGTTATGTCTAGCCTAACAAAGAAAAGGATTAGGAATGACAGGATAACTGTCTTCCAATATTTGAGGGGAGGCCAAGGAAGAGAGGGTCAACCTATTTCCCAAAGAACCTAAAACAGGGGTCTTCACACTTGACAGCTTCAAGACTTGTGGACTTGAACTCCCAGCATTCTTCTCCCAGTCATGTTAGCTTAGGAATGCTGGGAGTTGAAGTTCACAAGTCTGAAATTTGCCAAGTTTGAAGACCCTTGACCTAAAGGCAGGACAAGAAGCAAGAGGTGGAAATTAATCAAGGAGAGATCCAACTGATAAGTTAGGAGAAATTTGCTAACAGTGAGAACAATTAACCAGTGGAACCACTTGAATACAGAATAGAATAACAAGAGTTGGAAGGAACCTTGGATGTCTTCTAGCCCAAACTTTCTGCTTAGGCAGTAATACCCATACAGTTTGAGACAAATAGTTATCTACTTTCCACTTTCTTAAAAACTTCCGCTGTTGGAGCATTCACAATATCTTTAGGCAAGCTGTTCCACTGGTTAATTGTTTTCATTGTTAGGAAATCTCTCCTTAGTTCCACGTTGTTTCTCTCCTTGGATAGTTTCCATCCATTGCTTCTTGTCCTGCCTTCAGGCATTCAACCCTCCTTGTGGCAGCCCCTCAGATATTGGAACCCTGCTATCATGTCACTTCTGGTCCTTTTCATCAAAATAGGCATACCCAATTCCAGTATGCATGCCATGGTCCTGTGCCCTGGAGATGCAGCTGATCATGCAAAGTGGTGTTAAATGATCTGAAAAGCAGTTCTTTCACCTGCAAGAATACACTAGGGAGGAGGAGAAGGAAGATATACTCTCTGCACTCTTCCTAGAGTGTTAAAATTTTTTATAGTGCTGTGACCAATATTGGATATAGCATGGCAGGGCTCCCCAACATTGGCAACTTTAAGACTTGGGGACTTCAACTCCCAGAATTCCTCGGCTGGCAAAATTGACTGAGGAATTGTGGCAGCTGAAGTCCACAAGCCTTAAAGTTACTAAGGTTGGAGACCCCCTATTCTAAGGCCAAAGCAGCAGTCCCTTGTGTTCCAGCTTTCATGGTGGGTGGTGGGGTTTTGTCCCCTACTTTATAAATCACCATTACTGTAGAACCAGTGGGTGGTTCGAGAAAACTTTACTACTAACAGACATACAAAAGTGGGCAGTAGGTATAAAAAGGTTAACTGCCCCTGCTTTATCGAGTGATATTAGTACACTTGATGTGCACCCACAAGCTATGATAAAAAAAAAGATATATTTGCACCCATTAAGAAACGTGGAAGCACTGCACAAAAAAGGAAATTTTACAGCCCATTCAAGAAAATGATTCCTCTGTTTTTAGAAACAGGTAAAAGTAGCCCTACCAAAGCAGGGCCTCAAAAAATAGGAAAACCCATTTGGAGGTAGTTAAGCAGGTGTTCCATTGAGAAACCGACCCTTCCCACCCCCTTTGGGATCCAGCCAAATGCAAAAGATGCAGGACAATCCCAAGATTATAATACTGCAGGTCAGCTACAGCAGTGATCCTCAACCTTTTGGGCACCAGGCAGGGTTTGTGCACCAGAGGAGGGTGTGTGGTACCTGCATCGATGTCAACCCCTAGATGGAAGTCCAATCTCTTCCTGAAAGTCTCAAGTGTTCATGGCTCCCACAACTTCCGTTCCATTGGTTGATTGTTCTCCCTGTCAGAAAGTTTCTCCTTATTTCCAGGTTGAATCTCTTCTTGATCAACTTCCATCCATTATTCCTTGTCTGGCCTCATGATGCTTTAGGAAAATCTAGCTTGACCCCTCCCCTCCACCATCCCTCCCCCTCCCCTCAATAATTGGAAGATGCTATCAAGTCTCCTCCCTGGTCCTCCTCTATCTAGACTAGCCACGCTCAGTTCCCCGGCAAACGTTATTCCTAAGTTTTAGCCTCCAGTCCCCCTAACCATCTCCCGGCTGTTTTCTTCTCTGCACTTGTTTCAAGAGTCTCAAGCTTATATTCCTATAGTCACGCGGCGATTCTGACGTTAAATTTTAGAAGCCATACATAGATTCCCTCTCTATTTTTGGAACCAGGTAAAGGTAGCCCTACCGAAGGAGGGCCTCAAAAAATTAATCGCAAACTCAATAAATGTTCCCTCTCCACGGAAATCTTTAGTAAAAGGCGAAAGATTTATGCGATCTGAAGAAAAACCAGAGTATGTCGCTAAACGCTATCGGCAACAAGGCCCTAGCAGCAGCAACAGACACTGAGGTTATGGCGCCACACTTGCGACCATGCACACAAAACACGTGTCCACTAGGTGAACAAGAACCCTTTTTCGAATATTTCCCGCCGGTTCCAGAACCAGTCTTTCGCACGAAGCGAAACGCTGCCTCCACCACAGGGAGACGCGCGGGTCCTTTCCCTCGCAAAGCATCACGGTTCAAGCCCATGCAAATGAGGCGATTCCTCTCCGCCCAGTTCGTTTTCCCGTCGGCTGCGATGCTCGCGATGCATAACTGGACGCTCTAATCGAGTCTCGCCGAAAGTTACAATCAGGTCTCTTGTAACTTTTCCTCCGCATCGTGACCAAGCTTCGACGCCTCGCTTCAGCTGACGGTCAGCTCTTGCACCTTTTAGGCGGGACTCCGATCTGAGCGCAGATCTTTCTGCGGCAACAAAGCGTTTAAATCTCATCCAAATGAGCGGGGAGGCGGGGAAAAGAGCACTTCATTTGCATTGCCTTCAACATTGATGCTTTGCGAGGAGAAAGGACCCGCGACTCTCCCATTGATGGATGCGATGTTTCGCTTCACTACGAAAGTCTAACTTCTGGAACTGGCGAAAATGTTCGAGAAAGCCTGCATGTTCACCACGAACGCGTGTTTGTGCGCGATCGCGCTCGGGACGCCATAACCTCAGTGTCCATGGCAGCCTAGGGCTCGGTGTCTGTGAGAAGCAAGTTATACGCGTTTTTCTCGTTACGTCGATTGGAGAATCCAGGAATGGGTTAATTTAATTTTGAGCCCTTGGTATGAGAGGCTGCCATCGCTTGTTTAAAAAAAAAAAAAAAAAAAAGGTTCTTGTGAATGGTTTGCAATTTCGTTTCTTGCGTGTTCGTTCACTTTCTTTTTGTATGTGGGTGGGTTGGAAGGTGAACGTGAATTTATTCCTATGGCTTGTTATGGTTTGTCGCGTTGTTCCCAGAAGTTGAGGAACTACAGCTGATCGTGGGGCGAGGTTTCCAACCATTCCTGCTTTAACCCTTGGAGGGCTTCAACTCCAGAATTCTCGAAAGGGCAAAACATGCTGGGGAATTCTGGAGTTGGAAGTTCATGTTCAGACTTTCAAAAAAAAAGGTGGGAGACCCTGAACGACTGGATAATCTATGGCTTGTTCCGCATCTTTGCATTGGCTGGATCCCAATAATGAGGTGGGGGCTCTGTTTCTCAATGTCAGCCTCTCGCTTCCTTTTTCTATTGATTCAAGTAATTATTTGTTGGTTGGTATACTAGTCAGGGGTCTCCAAACCTTGCCGCACTTTTTAAAAACTTGACTTCAACTCCCAGAATCCCTCAGCCAGCTTGCTTTGCCAGCTGAGGAATTCTTGGAGTTAGAAGCTCCCACAAGGCTTTAAGTGCCAAGGTTGAAGACCCCTGCTATATTAGGACGCATATAGGCTTGCAAGGGACCTTGGAGAAGAACTTTCCAGTTCCAGAGGTCTCCAAACTCTTTCAGCTCTTGTGGAGTGGGGGGTTGCAGAAGAAGTGAAGAGGGATGGTTCAGGGCACAAACCTGCTGCTTTCACAAATGGAAGCTTCACAGCTTGTCCTTTCGCGCTTGTGAAGTCTGCGTTCCCGAATGGGCCTAGGGTGTTTGGGGGGACCCTGTTCTATGTCTCCAGTAGGAGGGCCATGCCATCCCAGACATATAATGCACCAAATCTTTTTCTTGAAAATCTGCACAAACTGAAGGCACACCCCCAACTTCCAAAGACAAGAGGTTCTCACTCTGGTTATTGTTCTCACGGCAGGCAACATTTCTGCTATATTCCCAGCCTATGCTTCAGGTCCATCCATTGATTCTTGTCTGCCTTCATTGTTCTTGGGAAATGGGTTTGACCCATCCTTTCTTTGTGGCATTCCTTCTAATACCCGGAAAAAGTTCGCATGTCAATTCCTGATGCTCTCTTTATTTAGACATGGAGACATTAGCTAAGTCCTTTGAAACAGTTCTCGTGGCATTTATTCCTGCAGATCCTAATATATCTTCTGTGCTCTCTGCCAGTCTTTTGGTGTCCCACAACTGGGTCTGACCGCTGGTCCCAGCGCGGCCAATGAGGGGTGTCAGATAAGAGGCTGCAGGATTTTCCAATTGCTTTTTATTGGAGTATTCCCAAGGAAAAGGGCTCCGGGCCAAAATGCCAAGAACAAAAGATTAAGAAAGGTTTAACCTTTATAAAGTGGAAAGTGGGATAATAAATATCTACTATCCAAAACGGTGCAATAATTCTACAATTCGTTCTGTTGGTCTCTATTTGTTCCAGGCCATCTCTCCTCCTAACTTGTATCTGAGGTTTGCAAATTGCCTAGTTCTTTACTACCCCAATGGGAAATTCAGATTCACTTCAGGACTGTTAACTAATTTAAGAACTGCAGTGATTCACTTAATAACTGTGGCCAGAAAGGTTGTAAAATGGGGCAAAACTCGCTTGACTTGCTTAGTGACTGAAACGTTGGGCTCAATTGTAGTCGTAAATCAAGGACTACCCGTAGAGGTAGTAAGTAGCCTTCAAGGCAGGAGACAAACTTTCTGGATTTGAAAGAGCTGATTTCTGCAAAACGAGCCATCCCCACTGCTTTTTTCTTAAATCCACTTTTATTTCCCCAAGGAGAGTTTTCTTTGGAGCTAATCTCTTCCTGGTTCCAGACTCCGTGTTTGCGAACTGGCATTGGGTTTCTTCCAAGATCTGGCCCCTTGTTTATCCTGGAGACAGGACTGAATTCAAGGTTCTTTCCTGCTGTGCAGTCTGAGTATTAAACCGAGCCAGATCAAGATAAAAGCATTTCTAAGGGAGAGGCAAGGAAGAAATATCCCTGAGGCCTTTTAGCAAAAGATTGAGCTCCCTTAACCATCCCACCAGATGTTCAGGACAGACGGTGCAAAGCAGCACAAGGGACAGTAGATCACAGACTCAGATCACGCAAACAGATCGCAAAAGCCGATTACAAAACGACACCTAACACAGAGGCCCAAATGAGTCACTCGAACAGCTGTAAAAAATGGTCCTGCGCCAGTCCTGAAAACAGGTGGGAACAATAAGAGGTGAAAGTATGTGGAAAACGAGCAGGTTAAAAGGTTTTCAAACACAGGTAGGTCCTCGACTTACGACCACAACTGAGCCCAAAATGTATGTTGCCAAGCGAGACATCGGTTGGGTGAATTTTGCCCCGTTTTCATGACTTTCTTTGCCACGTTGTTAAGCGAATCGCTGTGTCGTTAAGCAAATAACACCACTGTAAAGTGGTATCCAGCTTCCCCATCGATTTCATTTGTCAGGTCGCAAAAGGGATCATGTCATGTGACCTTGGGAGGCGGCCCCCCCCGCCATAAATTTGGATCCCGTGGCCACCGGGTTGTTGCAATGGCCACGAAGGGTGAGGAACAGTCACAAGTCACTTGCACACCCTTGGCTCACCAGGCAGCATCCTGAACTGCTTTTGGGCAGAGGAAAGTGAGAGTAATTGCAGGGGGCAATATTAGGAGATGGTACAGCTGGTCCTTGACTTACAACGCTTCATTTAGAGGCCCTTCAAAGTTGCCACTGTGAACAAAGTGGCTTAGGATTGGGTTGCACCCTTAAATACCACTGCAGCATCCCTATGGTTCAAGTGAAGAGAAACCAGGCGATTAGCAACTGACTCATATCTATGATGGTGGCAATGTCCCTGGGGGAGACTATGAGATTCCCTTTTGCAACTTTCTGGCAAGCACAGTCAATGGAGAACCCAGATTCATTTAACAACCACATTCCTTACTTAACAACCGCCATGATTCCCTGAACACACGTGGCCCTAAAAGGCCGTAAAATGTGGCAAAATTCACTTAACAGCTCAGCAAAAAGGAATTGGGGGCTCCGCTCCGGTCGTAAATCGAGGATTCCCGGTCGCCAAATGCCAAAGGCAACTTTGTGTGCCAGGATGCCTTCAATCTCATCCAACCACCACATCCCAGGTCCCTGGGCAGAACTCGGTAGATAGGCAGACAAAAGCGCCAAGTCCAGCTGACTGTGGGATCCGCCATAATAACGCCATTAGACTGACACGCCACTCAACCCTCAGCAAAACCGAAGGGCCTGGATTCTGGGGGGGGGGGGGGG
>BHFT01024963.1:0-23122 GCA_004320025.1 Laticauda laticaudata | reverse complement strand
AGGTAGCCACCCAGTCTTCTGGCACTCTTCTTGGTCACTCTGAGGTGTGCCCAGTCCATGCAGGGTGAAGGGTCCAGGTGCTGTGGAGGTGGCTGTGTGGAGTGCTGGTCTGAAGCGCCACTGGGTTACCTGGCCCTGAGAGGAACAACAGGTGACGGCGTGTTGAGGAAGCTCTGAGACAACTGGCTCAGCCCCGTTGATGTTGAGAGCCCCTTCCTCCATGCCATGGGGTGTCAGTCCCAATACCGATGACAGATGTACTGAGGCCGGGCTTGGCTGTGGGGTGGAGGAAGGAGCAGTGTAGTGGGGCTGTCTGGTCTGCAGCTGGGTGAGGACTGGCATCGGTGGCATCTGTGGGATGGGTGGCATCTGTGGTGTCGGTGGCATTGGTGCATCAGTGCACCAGTGGCATCAGTGGCATCCGATGTACCTGTGCCTGGACTGGGAAGGGCTGCCTCTGCTGCTGGACCTCCTGGTAGCCGTAGCCTTGGTAGGGTAGGCCTGTGGAAAGCCTGGGAGGGCAGTGACATCACCTGGGGTGGAGGAGCAGGCCTGGACTGGGTGGAGCAGGTTCAGCTGGGTCTGGAGGGTTGTGAAGAAGATCAGTGATCCTGTCCTTCACCACCTGGTACTGGGGTTCCGACATGTTCATGAGGGTCTGGTTGACATAGGTGAGGAAGGGCTTTCGGTTGGAGGATGGGGCGTCGGTGTTGTACCAGCTGAGAGAAGAGATCTACGCTGGTCCTGATGGTGTCCCTGATCTCCAGCAGGACAGTGTGGCTCTGCCCCTCCGGTCTGCCTCTCTGCCTTTCGTGGAGGTGGAGCTGGGGGGTGGATGCGGGTTGGGCTGTGGTGGAAGTGCCCTCTCCTTTCTCCACTGCGTCAGGGGGTCCTCCACGCGCTCCACCACGGGTAGTACAGCTGTCGGGTGGGTCTCCGTCATGGCACGCTCCACAGATACCTGCCTGGACACAGGAGCTGACTCTTTGCTAGAAGAGGACTGGCTCTCACCGGGCTGCCTGAGAGAAAGGGTTGTGAGAGGGGCTGCCCCTCCGTGGCGGATCTCACTCTCCAAGAAGCTGCACTTGCCATCACGTAGGTCTCTCTCTCTGTTAGCTTGACCGCGGCCTGGCCAGATTTCTTGAGGTGCAGCTTCCCGTACCAGGTGTGCCTGTCCTTCCACCAGCCGAGGAGCACCTCCGAAGTGTAGCCCAGGCTCTCCGCCTTCTCTCTCCAGCAGCCTGCTTCCTTTTGGTGTCGCGATAGAGCCTGTGTCCCTTCGCCATCGATACTCGTTCTCCTCAGCCACTCCAGCACTCCTCCTCATGTTCCTCTTCTATGTTGTATTGCCTCCTCTCCCGTTCACGCGTCTTCCTCTTCCTCCTTTGGCAGGGCCATATGGGCCCTCATCAGAGGTGCTTCGAGGTTGTAGGGGCTGCTCCTCCACACACCACCACCACCAGCAGCAGCAACATCAGTAGCAGCAAAAGCAGGAACAGCAGGAGCAGGAGCACCAGGAGCAGGAGCACCAGCAGGAGCAGCAGACCAGGAGCACCAGCAGGACCAAGAGCACGAGCAGGACCAGGAGCAGCGCCAGCAGAGTAAGCCCAGCAGGACCAGCAGGACGAGGAGCAGTGCCAGCAGAGTAAGCCACCAGAAGCACCAGCACCAGGAGCAGCACCAGCAGAGTAAGCACCAGTAGAAGCACCAGCACCGCAGGAGCAGCACCAGCAGAGTAAGCACCAGCAGAAGCACCAGCACCAGGAGCAGTGCCAGCAGAGTAAGCACCAGCAGAAGCACCACCTCCAGAAGCAGCATCAGCAGAAGCCCACCTCCAGAAGCAGCATCAACAGAAGCCCCAGCACCAGAAGATAAGCCCGGACAGCAGAAGCCCCAGCAGAAGCAGAGTCAGGGTCAGGGTGTGGGAGGGTGGCCCGGTCCCTCTTGCCAGGGCTGGCAGCAGATGGCAGAGGCTTCCGTTTCTTCCCCATGGTTGTTGGGTTGTTGGCTGGCTGGCTGGCTGGAGAGCTGTGTCTGGAAGCAGGTCTTTCCTCTGAATGGTGACCTGCTTGGGAGCTGCTTCCCTTTATATCCGCGGGGCTGACACAATGCATCCTCCCCGCATGCGCATGAACGCGAGGCATCCGCTAGGCATCCGCTAGGCTTCCGCTCTGCTTCTGCTTCATCCGCTCTGCATCCGCTTCATCTGCTCGGCGTCCGCTGCTCATCTGCTCTTTCCGTTCCGTGTCCGCTTTGCTGCCGCTCCCCCGGAAGCCTTGCGGATGTGCCATCTGCTCCATCTGCTTCCATCTGCTAGGCTTCCGTGGAGCCATCCGCTTTCCATCCGCCCTACATCCTTCCCCGTCCGTTCCTTTCCGTGATGTCCGTTTCCGTCTCTCTCGTATGTCCGCTCTGGTTATGCAAATTTTTGCCCCTTTTGAGAGCGGATAACAACGGATTGGAACATTTTTCTCGTCCGCTGTGTCCTTTTTACAAATGTTTTGCATCCGTCGGCCAGTGTGACAGGGCCTTAAGGACTGGAAGTAAGCAGTTTCAGTGAATAAGGATGGGTCTGGAAAAATAACCAGATAATGTACTTCTCCTTTTTGGTATAGTTTAACATAAGAAACGCCCCAGGCTAGGTTGAGGTTATGAAATGTATAAAAGTGACGCCTCAGGAAGAGCCAGGGGTTCAGAATTTGCCATACTAAAGCTCTGAACCTTTGTGCACAAATAAAAACTGTACTCTCCAACTTTTCGTGGTCTTGTGTCCTGATTTGGAAGCAAGATTTGCTGCAACAATGTCTCATTAGACGAGACTAGACATACCCACTTCCTGCAACTGTTCTTCATATGTTTTAGCCTCCAGCTCCCTAATCATCTTTCCTGCTCTTCTCTGCACTCTTTGTAGAGTCTCAGCATCTTTTATTATATCCTGGCAACCAACACTGGATACAAATATTCCAAATGTGGTCTTACTAAGGCATTGTAAAGAATAACATTTCACAAGAATGAAAAGGGATTCAAAGGAATAAGAACTGTGACATTTATGAGTAAATAAAATGGATGTATGATTTGACAGGATTGCTCAAGAAAAAAATTGACAAGTCCACAAGGTCAGAAGTTTGGGCTGTATTCCGGATATGTGTTTGTATTACAGGTGGTCCTTGACTTACCATCATTTTTAGTGACTGAAGTTACATTAGCTTTGAAAAAAGTGATTTTTTTAGCTTCTAACAAGCCCAGTAAATGGGGAAGCCAGATTCTTTTAACGACCGTGTTATTAATTTTAACAACTGTAGTGATTCACTTAACAACTATGGTAAGAAAGATTTTGCTTTAGGTCTGAACTTCTCAAGTTAGAAGCCCACAAGGCTGGGGTGAGCTGCAATTCTGCTTGTCCTTTTCTTGAATTATCCTGGATTGAATTGTCCTGTAGCAAGTTGGTTATGGTGAATTTTCCTGGGGTGAATTGTCTGAGGTGATTTGGCCATGGTGTGATGGCCAGGGTGAGTTGTCCCATTCCGTAGACCGACAGCCCCCTAATTCACTTATATAAATATAAGGAGGAGGTAGAGGGTAGGCATTTGTTCATTTCTGAAGGCAAGCTGTTCCATTGCCTGACAGTGAGAAGAATGAACCAGTGGAACAGCTTGCTTTTAGAAATTGTGGGTACTTCAAAGAGACTGGACTACCAATTATCTAAAATGCTACAGGGTCTCCTGCTTGAGGAGGGGGGCTGGACTAGAAGACCTCTAGTTTTCCATATTTCTATT
This sequence comes from Laticauda laticaudata, assembly GCA_004320025.1. NCBI lineage: Eukaryota > Metazoa > Chordata > Lepidosauria > Squamata > Elapidae > Laticauda > Laticauda laticaudata. The sequence continues at coordinate 19,346 of BHFT01024963.1, read as the reverse complement.
CTATTCTATTGTTTTGTTCTGTTCTATTCCTATTCTATTCCATTCCATTCCGTTCTTCTACTCTATTCCATTCCATTCCCAATCCATATTTTCTATTTTATTTTATTTTATTTTATTTTATTTTATTCTATTCCGTTCCATTCCATTCCATATTTTCTATTCTATTCTATTCTATTCTATTCTATTCTATTCTATTCTATTCTATTCATTCTATTATTCTATTCTATTCCATTCCATTCCATATTTTCTATTCTATTCTATTCTATTCCCATTCCATATTTTCTATTTTATTCTATTCTATTCCATTCCATTCCCTTAACTTGCAAGATTCTGTTATTGTAGCCAATCTCAATAAAAGTTAGTTTTGGCTTCCTAGGCAATTGATTTCCCCCATCTTATCTACCTTGTGTAGCTGACATCAGTCTTGTAAGAACCATAACTTTTCTCTAGATAGCATTGTTTGCCAACAATTATTCTACTCTCACTTGTTCCCAAGTCAGCCATTCAATAAGAGGAGCCTATGTGAGCCCGGAAAGTGCTAATTAAGGATCAGAGTCAGCCAAGTGTCTGAACCCAGCCCAGAAACCGAGGTCAATATCTATGCTGATTTGCTTAACGGCTTCCAGAGATTGTTGAGACATGAATCGAGACAGGTAGTCCTTGACTTATGACCACAATTAGGATCAGAATTCCTGTTACAAAGCAAGATGGTTGTTAAGTGAGTCACACCCTATTTTACATCCTTTTTTGCCATGGTTGTTAAGAGAAATACTGCAATTGTTAAGCAAATCACATAGTCATGTGAATCCAGCATCCCGCATGGACTTGGCCTGCCGGAAGCTGGCTGGGAAGGTCACATCTGATGATCACATAACCCCAGGACGTTGCAATCATTATAAATACATGCCACTTGCCAAATGTCTGAATTTTGACCACATGATCATGGGGATGCTGGGGTGGTTATTAAGTGTGAAGGTCAATCATAAGTCATATTTTTCACGGCTATTGTCACTCTGAACTGTCATGAACTGAATGTGTAAATCAATTATCTGTGGGGTCCTTGGTGCTCTCTGAGCTGGGTTGTTTTCTTGCAGACCTTTCATTACTCAAATAGGTAACGTCATCAGTGCTAAAAGGGAAAGAAGGAGGAGGAGGACTGTGGGGTCCTTGGCTCTCTCTCTCTGAATGTGCTTTTTTTCTTGCAGAACTTTCATTACCAAACTAGGTAACAACATCAGTGCTAGTAAGGAGTGCAGTTATCTGTACAGTCAGAGGGATACAATCAAGATCAAGTGAGGTACTAATACCACTCTATAAAGCTTTAGTAAGACCACACCTAGAGTATTGCATCCAGTTTTGGTCACCACATTATAAAAAAGATGTTGAGACTCTAGAAAAAGTACAGAGAAGAACAACCAGGATGATTAGGGGACTGGAGGCTCAAACATATGAAGAACGGTTGTAGGAACTGGGCTTGGCTAGTCTAGTGAAAAGAAGAATCAGAGGAGACAGGAGAGCAGTCTTCCAATACTTGAGGGACTGCCACTGAGAGGAGGAGTGGTCAAGCTATTTTCTAAAGCACCTAAAGGCCAGACAAGGAACAATGGATGGAAACTGAACAAGGAGAGATTTAACCTGGAAATAAGGAGAAACTTTCTGACAGTGAGAACAATCAACCAATGGAACAGCTCACCCCACAGAAGTGGTGGGAGCGTCATCACTTGAGACTTTCAAGAAGTGATTGGACAGCCATTTGTCAGAAATGGTGTAGGGTCTCCCGCATGGGCGGCGGGTTGGACTAGATGACCTACAAGATCCCTTCCAACTCTGATTATCTGTTAACTTATCAGTCTGGAAAAATAAGTGAATAAAATAGATAATGGATTGGATGGTATCACTCACCACAGTTGAATTCTCGGGTGGTCAAGGTGATGACCGAACGACCGAACAACTCAGGTGGGCTCTCACAAGTGGCAGCCGCTTGCGTGTTGCCCTGTATGGTGTATTTCCTCAGCAGCTCTGCCAGCCACATTAGGTCACAGTCACAGAGCAAAGCATTGGAATCCAGCCGGCTGGGAGGAACCAGGTGGGGAAGAAAAAGAGTTGACTTTATGAGTTTAACAGTCCTTCCTGTTTAATCACAGATACAGGAATGTTGTCTGCCAGACAAGCTAAGAGTAAACTACAGGCCAATCAGGGAAACACCAAGGCCACTCCCACCAACACTGTTAGGGCAAGCCACTATTAGTACACTACTAGTAAAATGAGAGCAAACCCCACTTCCTACTAGCGCTGATGAAGTTATGAAGTTGGGTTATGAAACGTCTACAAGAAAACCCAGCTCAGAGAAGAGTCCCTTCCAACTCTGTTATTTTATGAATTCTCTTCACTAGACTAGCCATGCCCTGATCCTGTAACGGTTCATCATTCATTTGTTTCCCCAATATGTTTTTCTCCTTGGGGGAAAAAAGCATTCCAAATTTCCATATCTTTCTTCATGAAATCAAAACAAATAGCTCTTGGGGGGGAAAGGACAAAATTGGCACAGCACTAGTCGTCTGATCAATGGCTGGATCAGATTGCTTGAGATAGTCAATGTTTCTCTGCAATTAGTCTCTTAGGACGTTGCCTGCACAAATATTTATTTTTAAACAATCCTCTGAGGCAAACATGCCATTTTCCGCTCTTTTTTATTAAAACACAATTCTTTTCCAAATCCAAAAAGAGTTTCAAAGAGGATTTGGCTAAGCAGCCACCTAGCTCAATCAGCAACCTGTTTCTACATCAGAGTTTATATAGATTGCTTCACGGATCAAGCTGGTTCATGTAAACAAATAAGGAGGAATGTCCTTTTGAACAGCTGAAGGATCTGACACAAGATCACGTTTTATATGCTTCCTAATGTGAGGCTTACAGATAGTCCTTGATTTATGACTGAAATAGAGCCCACAATGTTCATCCTAAGTCATGATGGTCATAAGCTGAGGCAGCCACATGTTTGACTTAGTTTTATGATTTTTTTGTGGCGGTTTTGAAGCAAAAAGCACAGTTGTAAAGCAAGCGAATATGGTGGTCATTAAATAAATCAGTGCATGCCAAGGGGGGTGGTGGAAAAAATGGCCAGTTTCCAGCAAAAAAACATTGCAAATCCTGTCATGCGACCGCAGAATGCTGCAACCGGCCATCAAGATGAGCTGGTTGCCAAGCAACCAAAATATGGTCATGTGACCATGGGGACAGGTACTGTCATTGGAACTCCGGAATTGGGTCATATAAGTATCTTTTTTTTGGGGGGGAGTCCATTGTAACTTTGAGCAGTCATTAATGACTGGTGAGGACTAAGTCAGGACTATTATAACTTAATCATTCATATTTCATATTTGTTGGATAATCATTAGGGGCGTGTGAGTTCAGTTTCAGTCTGGGGAATTCTGGGAGTTGAAGTCCACACAGGTTCACATGTGTGGACTTCACTGAAGATATGATAGTAGCAGAATTCCAGTATTTTAGGGGCTGCCCCGAAGAAGAAGGGGTCAGCTTATCTTCCAAAGCACAAGAAGGCAAGAGTAGAAGCAATGGATGGAAATTAATTAAGGAGAGAAGCAACCTGGCATTGAGGCGAAACTTCCTAACAGTGAGGACAATTCACTGGTGGAACAATTCGCCTTCAGAGGTTGTAGGTGCTCTAACCTTGGAGGTTTTTAAGAAGAGACTGGACTGTCACTTGACTGAAATGATATAGGGTCTCCTGTTTGAGCAGTGGGCTGGACTAGAAGACCTCCAAGGTCCCTTCCAGCTGTATTCTGATTCTGATTAAAGTTGCCAAGATAGAGAAACAGAGATTTTTCTTGCCTCTATTATGCACTGAGTTAAAAATATGGGGCTCATTGTGACTTTCTTATAACCTCAAGGAGCAAAATCCCGCAGCCTCAAATGGGAACTTCTCCTGAACAAAATAATGTTATTTTCCAACTGTCCAACTCAGATCAGGGGGTGAGAACTCTTAAGAAAGGTTTGTTGGAAAAAGACAGGGGGTACCCAATGACCTGGTTTTTTGGGAGGTGAATGGCCAGTCATATTTATTGAGGACCAAACCACTGGATTCTTGAAGAAGGATTTGTCCTGGTTCTTAGATTAGAAAAAAACAGGATTTCCTGTATAGGTAGTCCTCGACTTACAGCCAATCATTTAGCGACTGTTTGAACAGCACTGGAAAAAAACGTGACCCCATTTCACACTTATGACTATTGCAGCATCCCCAACGGTCACGTGCTCAAAATTCAAATGCTTGATAACTGACTCGTATTTATGATGGTTACATTGTCCCGGGACCATGTGATCACCTTTTGCGACTCTCTGACAATCAAAGTCAATAGGGAAGCCAGATTCACTTAACAATCATGTTACTAACTGAAGCATTCACTGTGGCCAAGAAAGGGAATGAAATGGGGTAAAACTCACATCACCACTTCCTTGCTTGAGGATAGAAATTTTGTGAGTCGTAAGTGGAAGACTACCTATAATGCGTGCTGTCTACTTACAGGCGTTTGAGAGATTCGAGTTGGGCCATAGCTCCTGGCTGGATCTGTGATATTCGGTTGTTGTTCAAAAATCTGTGTTAGAGACAACAAAGAGAACGTGCTTGAGTGACCATCAAAGACTTGGGAATTGAAGGTAGGCCCACGTAGGTGAGTGTTTACCATTGGTGGGTCTTCTCCAGAGGTGGGATTCTACAGGTTCACACCTATTCACTAGAACTGGTTGTTAACATTCTAACTAGTTTAGAGAACTGGTTGTTAGAAGAAATTACTGGCCTAGTCCTGTAAGGAAGGCAGGAAGGAAACATTCTGGTGTTGCTTATAGAAACTGCCTCTCCGTTAACCCTTATTACATTCTTGGCAGGACTAGACTTCCTGTCTCAGGAACATCTCTGGAGTTGTTTTCCCCTCTTTTGCTGGTACTTTGTGTGGAGTGACCATTCAAAGTTACAATGGCACTGAAAAAAGTGACTTATGGCCATTTTTCACACTTATGACTCTTGCAGCATCCCCACAGTCATGAGAGGCCAGGCGAGGAGATGCGTGCCTTGATGTGAATGATGTTGAGATGGCCACACCCAGCCAGTCACATTACCACCAAACCATGCCCACCAACTAAGCCACACCCACAGAACTGGTTGTTAAAAAAACTGAATCCCACTCCTGGTCTTCTCTAACCATGATTTCAAACTATATACGGAGCTCTGACGTTAATGCTGCAAAACGTTCTCACAATACTGGCTCCTACATACAAAAACAACAAATGAAGTGGAGAGGTTGTCTTGGGATTCCAAGCTTCTCCAAAAGAGAAGGTCAAAGAACACCAGGCACACCCAGAAGAAGAGGGAAAGACAACATCAAAAGACACACCATAGCAACATCAATTAACAATGGTTGAGGCTGCCAGAAGAGCACAAACCAGAATTCTGTATCTCCCTCAACAGGAAGAGGAGGGGGGGGAGAAGAAGAAGAGGAGGAGGAGGAGAAGGAAGAAAAAACAGGAAGGAAGAAGGAACAGGAGGAAGAAAAAGAAGAGGAGGAGAAAGAAAAGGAGAAAGAGGAAGAGAAGAAGGGAAAAGAAAGGTAGAAGGAACAGGAGGAGGAGGAGCAAGGAGAAGAAAAGAAACAGGAAGAGAAGAAGGAAAAAGAAATGTAGGAGGAGGGATAAGAGGAGAAATAAGAGGAAGAAGAGGATGAGGAAAAAGAAAAGTTGCTCCTGTTCCAAGCTGACCCAAAAATGGTCTCAGCTGCAGAAGGGCTATGAAAGATCCTGGGCTCATGGGTGATCCTGAAGTGGTACCACCACCATTAACAAGTCCCTTACACACATGGTTGTAAAATAAGAACCACACTGTGGTTTATTCCATTTTTGGCACTGTGGGTTATATGAAACTAAAGCTTCCTGTTGTAAAATATTATTCCAATCCAGTTGGTTGGGCTTTACTGTATAAATCATTATTCATAATCTAGATTTCAGGGCACCTGGTGAACCAGTGCCACTGGCTGCCTTGTTGAAAATCAGAATCCCTTTGGAGTCTACATGAAATATAAATGAGCAAAAGTTACTACCAATTTGATGTTCATCACCTCACAACTTACAGTCTTTCCAGCTTTGGGAGGTCATTAAAAGTTCCCACTTCCAAACTTTCAAGGTTGTTAAAATGCAGGTAGCTGGTATGAAAAGGGATAAAAACAAAGAATCAAAAGAGGTAAGTCATTTCCAAAGTTAGGCTGCTAATTAAACCGCAAGTTATTTATTTATTTACATTTTATCTTTCTTAACCATCCGTCTCACTCTGTGTGGGGATCTGGAGTGGCGTACAAAATATAAATAGTCCTTGAGTTACAACAGTTCATTTAGTGACCATTTGAAGTTGCAACGGCACTGTAAATGTATGACCGTTTTCACACTTTTTAAAAATTATTGCAGCATCCCCACAGTCCCGTGAACAAAATTCAGCCATTTGGCAACTGGCTCCTCTTGACAATGGTTGCAATGTCCCAGGGTCAATTGATCCCGTTTTGTGACCTTCTGGTAAGCAAAGTCAATGGAGAAGCCACATTCACTTCACAACAGTGCTGCTAACTGAATAATTCACTTAACAACTGTGGCAAGAAAGGTCGTAAAATGGGGCAAAATTCACTTAATAGTTATCTCACTTAGCAATGGTAATTTTGGGCTCAGCTATGGTTGTAAGTCAAGGACTACTTTTATATGGTGGGTTGGAAACTTAGTTGGCAACAAGAGAGTAAGAAATTCAAAGTTTTCTCTATTTGCGTAAGAATCACTTCCTCAAAACAACTTCTCCACCACCCTGGGAAAAAAACCAGTTGTCATCCAGCCTGCTATAACAAGTACAGACTGTCATCTATTATTTTTCTCTCCTTCCCTGATTCCTGATTTCTCTCCTTCCCTTGATTATCCTGGACAGACCCTTCGATTCCAACCTAATTGTTTAGTTTGTCTAGCCAGGAATGTAACACATCCAGCACTCTGGAGTTTGCTCAACCCTCCCGATGCATTTTGACATGTGGTAAAGTATTTTAAATGGGATGAGACCAAGTAGAATGACTGACTATTCATTGCAGGTTGAGTTGGATATGTGCAGGGGCGAGCTAAAAATTTTTAGCAACCATTTCTCTGCCCAGTTGCTGGGTGGGTGTGGCCTAGTTGGCTTCCTGCACCATGGCGGCTGGGTGGGGGGCTTTGTTGCCCTTCCCAGGCTCCGGAGGCTTTTTTCGAGCCTCTGGGAGAGCGAAAATGGCCTCTCCAGGCTCCAGAGGCCCTATGGAGGCCCAAAATGGATCCATTTCTGGCCTTCACAAACTTCCAGGAGGCCCATTTCCTCACTCTCCTCAGGCTCTGGAGGCCCATTTTTCACACTCCCCGAGCCTCTGCACAGGCCCTGCACTCTCCTGGGAACCAAAACAGGCCGCATGGAGTGGCGGGGTGGGGTCAGCGGCCCAGCCAGTTGTTGTAACTACCAGTTCAGCGAACCAGATGAAAAATTAGCATCCGGTTCACATGAACCGGTAGCAGCCCACCCCTGGATAAGTGATAAGAGAGCTGCAGAGCCCGACTCACAAAAGGGTGGAGGGATTTAGGGAAAGCAGCGAGATTGGTGCAAGCATTTTTCCAGAATCTGATCATAGTCCAAAAAGATATTTGAGGCTCCCATTAAGTGGCTCAGTTTTTACAAGGAGAGTCTTTTTAAGATCCAAAAAAAGCTTTTAGGAATCAAAAGCTGTTCCTACAACCGAAACCCAAAATAACAGAATAGAAAAAGAGAGTTGGAAGGCACTTCAGTTGTTAAGGGAATCCAGCTTTCCCACTGACTCATTGAAAGTCGCAGTAGGGGATTACATCACTCCAGGACACTGCAACCATCATAAATATAAGCCAGTTGCCAAGCATCCAAATTTTGATCACATGACCAGGGGGATGCTGCAACGGTCATAAGTGTGAAAAACGGTCCAAACTCCCTTTTTTCAGTGCGGCATAACTTTGAACGGTTGCTAAATGAATTTAACAGTCACTAAATGGTTGTAAGATGAGAACTACATGTAGATGTTTATAAGTACATCTAAACCAGGGTGGGCTTCAAAAATTTTGGCAAAGAGTTCTCTGCATGGTGGCTGGGTGGGCGTGGACTAGTCAGCCTCCTGCACCATGGTGGGGGAGGGTACTTTTGCCCTCCCCAGGCTCCAAAGGCTTTCCTTGCGCCTCCGGGAAGGTGAAAATGGCCTCCCCAGGCTCTGGAGGTGCTCTGGAAGCTGGAAACGGGCCTATTTCCAGTCTTCCCAAACTTCCAAGAGGCCTGTTTTTCGCCCTCCCTGAGCCTCCGCATGCATCCTGCACTTCTCTGCATCCAAAACGGGCTGTGTGGGGACTCCTGGGAGGGGCGGGGTGGGCGGAGCCAGCCATAAGTGGGATTTGGGGGGTTCTCCAAACTGCACAGAATGTTAATTACAATGAACAGTTGCAGGAATTGGGCCTGGCTAGTCTAGTCAAGAGAAGAACCAGGGGAGACAGGAGAGCAGTCTTCCAATATTTGAGGGGCTGCCACAGAGAGGAGGAAGGGGGTCAAGCTATTTTCCAAAGCTCCTGAAGGCCAGACAAGGAATAATGGATGGAAACTGAACAAGGAGAGATTCAACTTGGAAATAAGGAGAAACTTTCTGACAGTGAGAACAATCAACCCATGGAACAGAAGTTGCCTTCAGAAGTTGTGGGAGCGCCATCACTGGAGACTTTCAAGAAGAGATTGGACAGTCATTTGTCAGAAATGGTGTAGGGTGTCCCGCTTGGGCGGGGGGTTGGACTAGATGACTTACAAGATCCCTTCCAACTCTGATTATCTGTAATCTGTTTTATCTTCTCGCAACTAGCTCTTGCCAAGACGCACACGGTCATCTTGGCAAGCCAAACGGGTTTTTTTAGAACAACTTGCATTTGTAATTTTTGGGAGGGAGGGAGGGAGGAGAGGTGGGGGTTTTGTATGGCTAAAAATCCAGAGAGGAAATTCCATCGGTCTCTGTGCAATTTCTAACTAAAAGTTTGGCCCCAACTTACAGCTGTTCCAGAGAATGCAGCCCCTTGAAAGCCTGGCTCTGGATGCTTTGGATTTCATTCTTGTAAAGGTAACTTGGAAAAAAGAGAGAAAGAGAAAAATTAGGAAGAATTAGGATGGGGAAATCTTTGGCGGTGTAAACAACATTGTCTGGATGTATGCAAGTCTTTTACCAACAAGCAAAATAACTCAAAACTCATGCGCCATTATACATGTAATTCTCGACTTATGACCAATAGTTTAGCAAACGTTTGATGTTCCTACAGCCATTGGCAGTCACGTGGCTGTTTTACGACTGCCAAAAATTGGCATATACTTCCTGTTTTCAGCAAAACCACCAGCCTATAGCAAACCACTGCAGTCTTTGCTTAATGACCACTGAGAAAAAAGGGGTCGGTCCTATATATGTGTGATCCACTTTACTGCTGTCACAACTTACAACTGTGATGGCAGGCTCCATAAGAGTCATAAGACAAGGACTACAGCATTTCAGATAGCAATAGCAACAGCACTTAGACTTATATACTGCTTCACAGTGCTTTACAGCCCTCTCTAAGCAATTTACAGAGTCAGCCTATGTCCCCCAACAATCTGGGTCCTCATTTGAGCCACCTTGGAAGGATGGAAGTCTGAGTCAACCTTGAGCCTGGTGGGATTTGAACTGCCAAATTGTAGGCAGCTGGCAGTCAGCAGAAGGAGCCTGCAGTACTGCACTCTAACCACTGTGCCACCATGGCTCCTAATAGATAACAAGTTTGTAATGAATCTAACAGCAACACATTTCCTGGGCCAGCGAAGACTCAAGTACAGGTAATCCTCAGCTTACGACCACAGTTGAGCCCAAATTTCCCATTACTAAGCGAGACCTTTGCTAAGTGAATTTTGCCTCATTTTATGACTATTTTGCCACAGTTGTGAAGTGAATTGCTGCAGTTATTAAGTTAGCAACACGGTTCTCAAGTGAATCTGGCTGCCTCATGGACTTTGCTTGTCAGAAGGTCGCAAAGAGGACCATATGAGCCCAGGGCACTGCAGCTGTCATAAATACGAGACAATTGCCAAGTGTCTGGATTTTGTTCAGGTGACCATGGGAGTGATAAAACGGTCGTTATAACTTCGAATAGTCATTAAACAAACTGCTGTAAGTTGAGGACTATCTCTATGCAGAAGTAACCAATAGTTCTAATAAAACAGGTTATAGCCATTTTACCTCTTCTATAAATTTTCTGTGGCAACATTCCTGCACTCTTATATACATAAGATTATAAATTCATTTAACCATTCTATGTCTCACTGCAGGAATGTTTCAAAGGCAGGAAATGTTCTACTATATTAAATATTTATGATACTTATACTGTATATACATATTTGTATATATTACTGTATTTAATACAGTACTACAGTGCAATTTAATACATATGGAGTATGCTTTAATAATGCATTCTAGCATGCTGTGCTAGAATGTATATTTTGAGCCTTTGAGTTAGTCTTGACTCCTGACTGCCTAGACCAGTTTGTTTATTTATTTTTATCCCAACTTTATAAATAACTCAGGGCGGCAAACAGTATTAATACTCCTTCCTCCTTCTATTTCCCCCCCCAACAACAACCCTGTGAGGTGGGTTGGGCTGAGTGAGAGTAACTGGCCCAAAGTCACTCAGCTCGCTTTCCTGCCTAAGGTGGAACTAATACTCACCATCACTTGGGGTTTGGCCCAAAGTCACCCAGCCAGCTTCCATGTCTCAGGTGGAACTAGAACTCACAGACTCCTGGTCGCTGACTCAAAGTCACCCACCTGCCTTTCTTGCCTAAGGCAGAACTAGAAGTCACAATCTCCTAGTGACTGACTCAAAGTCACCCATGTGGTTTTCATGTCTCAGGTGGAACTAGAACTCACAGTCTTCTGATGGCTGGCTCAAAGTCACCCAGCCAAGTTTCATGCCTAATGTGGGATTAGAACTCCCCATCTCTTGATGATTATTCCAAAGTCACTCAACCAACGTCCATGCCTAAGGCTTGAACAGAACGCACCATCTCCTGGTGAATGGCCCAGTTGGCTGGGGAATTCTGGGACTTGGTCCACCCATCTTAAAGCTACCACGTTTGAGAAACAGTGGCTTAGAGAGTATCAAAAGCTGTGGAAAAGGTCAATACTCACAGGTATTTCAACTTCTTAAGCCCTTCAAAGGAGTTTTGTGCTATGTGCTTCAGTAAGTTGTTGTTCAAAAGCCTGGAGGGGGGCAAAAGAGATAGATTAAAGCAATGGATGAATACATTATCTGGAAATTTCCGGCTGAGTTCTGATGTTTTCCTTGTGAACTGATTATTATCCATTGCTCATCCAAGGATTATTTGAAGGCTTCAGAAGTAACACAATCAACTATGAGAACCCAGAAGATTGATGAATAAAAGATGAGTCTCACATCCCAAACACCCCCCTCCCAACTTACTGGGAATAGAAGCCAAAAAATCAAGAGGTTTGTGAAAATCTCTTTACCTCCTGGAGGAAAAGCAGAACATAAATCTTAACAAAACCACCGCAGTTAAGTCTGGAATTAACTCCACCCATCAGGCAGCATAGCTCTAGGCCACCTGGCAGTGATGTGATCTGTGGAGTCCTTGGTGGCCTCTGAGCTTGGTTGCACTCAGACATTCTATTACCCAACTAGGTAACGTCATCGGTGCTAGAAGGGAGTGGGGTTTGCTCTTCAGTAGTTTACACATCCTTTCCGCCAGCCAACACCCAGATGAGCAGGGATTAACCTCAGACAAAGAATTGAGCAGAAAACAATACCCTAGAGTCAAGGAACACCAAGGAGAAAGCCACAGCCTTAACCAAGAATGTCACGGCAAGTTGCTGCATACAAACAGGGAAGAAACTTCATTCCCTTCAGGCACTGATGCCGTTACCTAGCTTGGGTGATGAAATGTCTGCTCAAAAGACAAGCTCAGAGAGCAGCACCCCATCATCCTCCTCCTCCCCACAATCCAGGGGTGGGATTCTACCGGTTCGGACCGGTTCCATAGAACCGGTTGTTATGATTCTGCGCAGTTTGGAGAACCGGCAAATCGTGGCCCCTTCCCCACCCAGTCAGTCCCTATCGTGCATGCGCAACATTGCATACATGCCGGACATCACTGACGGAGTTCTTCCCTGCCCAGGGAATAATATCTTACAGTATTTCTTTTTTTCCCTTCCTGACAATCAGCTGTTCTGACGGGATTCCCCTCACTTACATACTGCTTCACCCAGGAGGCTTCCCTGAGGCCCAGGCCAAAAAAAAGGGGGGTGCAAAAAAAGAAGGACCACCCACCCAGTCACATGGCCATGCCCACCTAGCCACGCGCACAGAACTGGTTGTTTCAAAATTTGAATCCCACCCCTGCCACAATCCCACTAGCTTTCAGCACTGACAATGTTACCCATTTTTTGGGTAATGGAAGGTCTCTCTTCTACCATTGATGATGTTCCTAATTGGGTAATAAAACCTGGTGTGGGATTCTACCAGTTTGCACCTGTTTGCTAGAACCAGTTGTTAACATTCTAAGCAGTTCGGAGAACCGGTTGTTAGAAGAAATTACTGGCCTAATCCTGTAAAGAAGGCAGGAAGGAAACATTCTGGTGTTGCTTACAGAAACTGCCTCTCTGTTAACCCTTATTACATTCTTGGCAGGACTAGACTTCCTGTCTCAGGAACTTCTCTGGAGTTTTTTTCCCCTCCTTTGCTGGTACTTTGCTTGTGTGGACTGACCATTCAAAGTTACAGTGACACTGAAAAAAGTAACTTATGACCATTTTTCATACTTATGACTGTTGCAGCATCCCCACAGTCATGAGAGGCCATGTGAGGAGATGCATGCCTCGATGTGATATTGAGTTGGCCACGCCCAGCCAATAACATGCCCACCAAGCCATGCCCACCACCTAAGCTACACCCACAGAACTGGTTGTTTAAAAATTTGAATCCCACCCCTGAATAAAATGTCTGTAAGAAAATAACTGAGAGCACCCAGGACCCCACAGTCTTCTTAAGTTTTCCTTCTCCTCCTCCCTGCAAACCCCACTCTCTTCTAGCACAGATGATGTTGCCCATTTGGGTAATGTAATGTCTGCAAGAAAACAACAAGCTAAGAGACAATCCTTCTCCTTCTCTGTGATGATGTTACATATTTGGGTAAGGAAATGTCTGTAAAAAAACAACCAAGCTCAGAGAGCACCAAGAACCCCACAGCCCTCCTTCCTCCTCCTCTTCCTCTCCACAATCCCACTAGCTTTCAGCACTGATGATGTTACCCATTTGGGTAATGTAATGTCTGCAAGACAACAACCAAGTTCCGAGACAGCCAAGGATCATACAGTCCTCCCTCTCTCCCTCCTCCTCTCCTCAATCTCACTAGCTTTCAGCACTGATGATGTTATCCATTTGGGTAATGTAATGTCTGCAAGAAAACAATCAAGCTCCGAGACAGCCAAGGATCACACAGTCCTCCTGTTCTTTTTCCTCCTCCTCCTCCTCCTCCTCCTCTTCAGTGATGATGTCACTTATTGGGTAAGGAAGTGTCTGCAAAAAACAACCAAGCTCAGAGAGCTCCAATTCCTGGTCAACTCTGAGCTACAGAAATTCTCTTCTAGCTGCTTTGGAGTGATGCGTCTTTTGTCTGGAGAGGCAAACATATTTTTTCAGGAAGACTGAACATTTGATGCAAAAGCCTTCTCCTCCCTCTGTGGCTGGGACATGAAGAAGTTCTCTTCTAGTGGCGATCTTCAAGGGATATGTTGGCTTCCTGTGCAGATAGTCCTCGACTTACAACAGCTCATTTAGTGACTGTGCAAAGTTACAACAGCACTGGAAAAAAAAGTGACCTTTGACCATGTTTCACACTTACAAACATTGCAGCCTCCCCATGGTCACGTGATGAATTCAGACGCTTGGCAACTGATTCGCATTTATAATGGTTGCAGCGTTCCGATCACCCTTTTGTGACCTTTGGACAAGCAAAGTCAGTGAGGAAGCCAGATTCGCTTAGCAACCCTGCTACTAAACAACGGCAGTGATTCCCTTAACAATGGTGGCAAGAAAGGATGTAAAACAGCTGTCTCTCTTAGGAATGGAAATTTGAGGCTCTACTGTGGTCGCTAGTCGAGGACTACCTGTATTTTGAATGATGTTTCCAGATGACGAAAGAGCGGTTATCCAGCCCTATCCCAATGATTCAAAACAAATCAGGAAAGGAGAGGCTGGAGCTGAAGTTTCCACAATCTGCAACTTTTAGAATAAAATGAAATTCTTTATTGGCCAAGTGTGACTTGACATACAAGGAATTTGTCTTGGTGCAAATGCTCTCAGTGTACATAAAAGAAAAGATACATTCATCAAGAGTCAAGAATCATAAGGTACAGCACTTAATGATAGTCATAAGGTACAATAAGCAATCAAATCATACTAGGAAACAGTCAATATAGATCGTAAGGATGCAAGTGACAAAGTTACAGTCATGCTGTAAAAAAAAAAGCAAATGGGAGGGGATGGGTGATAAGGAGTGATGAGAAGATTAATAGTGATAGTAGTGCAGACTTTGTAAATAGTTGAACACTGTTGAGGGAATTATCTGTTAAGCAGAGTGGTGGCTTTCAGGAAAAAAACTGTTCTTGTGTCTAGTTGTTCTGGTGTGCAGTGGTCTATAGCGTTGTTTTGAGGGTAGGAGTTTGAACAGTTTATGTCCGGGATGTGAGGGGTCTGTAAATATTTTCACACCCCTCTTTTTGACTCATGCAGGATACAGTTCCTCAATGAAAGGGAGGTTGGTAGCAATTGTTTTTTCTGCAGTCCTAATTATCCTCTGACGTCTGTGTCTGTCCTGTTGGGCTGCAGAACCAAACCAGACAGTTATGGGGGTGCAGATAACAGACTCAATAATTCCTCTGTAGGACTGGATCAGCAGCTCTTCATGAGAGTTGAAATATCTGCTGATGGTTGCCATGGTCTCCATAAACAGCACCGGTCAAACACATCTGGACAAGCGGCCAAAAGATTTGGCTGTCTGTATTTTGGCTCTGGAGAGAACAAGCTGTGGTCTGTTTCCATGGAAGGATTTGCATCTAGCAGCATCTGACGACATCGCCAATGTTTGCAAAGCAGAGTTGGTGATAAGCTTCTTGGCTAAACATTTTGGCCTGGATTTTCTTGAACCAATCCAGGTTTTTTTCCCCTTCTCACTTTCCTCAATTGTAATCAGGCTTGGATCCTCGGGTTGGAATCTGCTCCTTTTTCTTTTTGTAAAAAATAAATTGTTTGGCTGTATTTTGCTGCTTCAGAAAAAATCATATCGGTGCATCAGTAGGAAAAGGGACCTGGAATTTCCATCCTATGTCATGACGGCAATAAGCAAGGCACCCTCAAAACAAACTTGTTTTTACAGCATTTTTGTAATGGTCATTAAGCGAGCATGGGACTTTTTAAGCAAATCCATTGGCTGCAATGAGTGTTTTTTTTGCTCGAAACAGAAGTTCACTTCTTTTGGTGCTGGCAATGTAGCACATATTGCTGTTTCTTTGAGCTATTCTATGTTTGGACTGATGTCAGCTTTGATAGTGTCTATCTACCACGTTCTTTGTTGACGTGGTTTCCTTTTACTACAAACTCTTCCGAACACAAATTGCTTTCTCCAGTAGGTTCGATACAGCCAAAGAAAGTGAGACACAGTTTCGTGATTTTGCCTTCTAGTGAGTATCGGGTGCTGTGTGCTCCAATGCCTACTTGTTAGTCATTTTTATTGTCCAAGGATGAAGGTGACTAGTGTTTTTTGTTTCAATTTACAT
This sequence comes from Laticauda laticaudata, assembly GCA_004320025.1. Classification (NCBI taxonomy): domain Eukaryota; kingdom Metazoa; phylum Chordata; class Lepidosauria; order Squamata; family Elapidae; genus Laticauda; species Laticauda laticaudata. The sequence goes on along the minus strand of BHFT01024963.1, from coordinate 3,417 downwards.
ATGTATCGTGCCTATGCACCTTCATAGCCCTATTGGTTCTAATAAAGGAAAATATTTGTAGCTCAGGATTGAGATGACAGATTCTTTTGTTAGCACTGATGATTTTATCTAGTTTGGGTAATGAAACATCTGCAAGAAAACAACTAAGTTCAGAGAGCACCAAGGACCGCACAGTCCTCTTCCTCCTTCTCCTCCTCTCTGAAAATCCCACTCTCTTCTAGCACTGATGATGTTCCTAGTTGAGTAATAAAATGCCTGCAAGAAAACAATAAGCTCAGAGGGCACCAAGGACCCCAGTCTTTCTCCTCCTCCTCCTTTTCCTCCTCCTCCCTGCAAGCCCCACTCTCTTGTAACTTGATGATACTTAACCTGGTTGGGTAATAAAACATCTGTAAGAAAATAACTGAGCTCAGAGAGTACCAAGGACCCCAGTCTTCTTCGTCTTTCTTCTCCTCCTCCCTGAAAACCCCACTCTCTTCTAGCATTGATGACGTAACCTAGTTTGAGTAATGAAATGTCTGCAAGAAAACAACCAAGCTCAGAGGGCACCAAGGGCCTTTCTTGATTTGGCCTTCTAGAACAGTCCCAGTTTGGCCCTCTAAAACAGACCCAGTTTGGCCTTCTAGAACAGTCCTCTGTCCTACATAAAACAAGGCTTCCTAGAATCCTATGTTTTAGAATAGAAAGTTGGAAGGCACCTCTGAGTTCCCGAAGCCCAACTCATGAGCTATGACCTTCTGGAATGCAGTAAAACATATGCCTTTTCAAATAAAAGAAAGCAGGTAGTTCTGCTTGCCCAGCCTGAGCCAACAAATCAAGCTACCTTGAAACTCATCCAGCAGACCGTGACCTAACTTTAAGCATCGTGCCCCAGCCAAGAAAATCAAAATCATTCATAGCTCAGCGGGGTTATTTTTGTGAGGTTAGGCAAAAAAAAAAAAAAAAAAAAAAANNNNAAAAAAAAAAAAAAAAAAAAAAACAGTTTGTGGCTTTCCACCAGTCCATTTTAGGTAAGGTGGGGAGAAACGAGCAGGGAGCATACGAGAACTTACAGTGTGTCAAGATTCTTCAGATTCCTGAAGACACCTGGCTCGATGTTTTTGATGCGGTTGAAACGCAAATCCCTGGAAAAAAATGAGAAAAGAGGTTAGTCCATCCCCCCGAGCGTCCTTGGCTCCCTGCCCCGCCCCGGATCATCATGATAATTGACTTTTTGGTAGGTCTGTAGGTCATGCTGAGCTAAGAAGCTCAGCTAACAATTGCACACCTCTGTCTTATTCCCCTAAGGCCATGATGGCAAACCTATGGCACGCGTGCCACAGGCGGGACGCAGAGCCATTTGTGTGGGCACGAGTCCCAGCCAAACTTAATTGCATTGCGCATGCGCGTGCCTCCCTGTTTGAGGCCGTTTTCGCCCTCCCAGAGAGTCAAGGAGGCCTCTGAAGCCTCAGGAGGCTAAAAAACGGGCATTCTAGAAATACCAGAAGTGCCAAAACGGGCCCATTTTTCGGCCTCCCAAGGCTGCAGAGTTCCCTTGAGCCTCTAGGAAGGTGAAAACGGCCTCCCCCTGGGCTCCAGAGACCCTCCGGAAGCTGAAAACAGGCACTTCTGGTATTTCCGGAAGGTCTGTTTTTTGGCCTCCCGAGGATGCAGAGGATTCCCTCGAGCCTCCAGGAGGGTGAAAACAGCCTCATACAGGCCGAAAATCAGCTGGGAGGCACGTGCATGCACAGTGCAGATAAGGGGTCGGGGCGGGGGTATTGCGCACGCATGTGCAGGGGTCGTATTGCAGTGTGGGTGCTGGCACATGTGCATGTGCTTTTGGCACACCACAACAAAAAGGTTCGCCATCACTGCCTAAGGCACCCAGTGCCCAAAACCCACTTTCATTGATTACACACAGCTCTGGTGCTATAATATCTAGAGCTTTTTCAGGCATTCTTGACAGATGAACAAATTTCAATCCATGCAATATGATTGTGCATGCCATCCTACGATCTGGGTGTCTATTTTAACTTGGCACTCCAAGCACCTGTGAGTTAGAGCCTAAAGGGTTTATAAAAATTCTTGATGGAAATAAAAGTCAGCACCACTGAGAAGTCTTAAATGGAAGCAGGAATCGCCTGCAGGTAAATGCAAAATGAATCTCACCACATATTAGAAAGAGAAGAATTCCTTCTGCATTTCCTCATGCAACAACATGAGATTGCAAAGCCTTTGGAAGTGTTTTTCTTTTCTTTTAAATAAGTAGGGAATTTCACGCCTAGGCATTTTTTAAAACGCATACTTTTCTGTCTAACTGGAGGAGCACTTGTAAAAGAGGGAAAGAGCAGGACGACAACACGAGGATAGTGTTTGTCTCTTGGCAACTTGAAAATTTTTGGACTTCAGCTCCCAGAATTCTCCATGCTGCCTGGAGAATTCTGGGGGCTGAAGTCCACAGATTTTAAAGTTGCCAAGGTTAAGAAACACTGCAGTAGATTCCATACTGAGCAGGGAGAAAACTTCCAAATCTATAAGGCCATGGATTTGTCTGGCAGGCCTGAAATGGATTTTTGCATCCAAGGTTCTTATTTCAGAACAAGGAAAATGTGAGCTGAAAACTCATCTGTATCCAGCTGTATTTCTTCCCAAAATTAATGAGTCATTTACAATTTGATCTGTTTTCTTTCTGGAGGCATACAGTACATGGCACCACAGAAGTGAAGTGGAATCCTAATGCAATCCTTGGTTGCACAAACAGAGGGATAGCGTCAAGATCATATGAAGAATTAGCATTGTTTTATAACAAACTTAGTAAGATCACATTTGAAATACTGCATCCAGTTTTGGTCACCACATTATAAAAAAGATGTTAAGACTCTGGAAAGAGTGCAGAGAGGACCAACTAAGACGGCTAAGGGCAGAGGTGGTATTCAGCAGGTTCTGACCAGTTCTGGAGAACCGGTAGCACAAATTTTGTGTAGTTCAGAGAACCGGCAAATTCCACCTCTGACTGGAAATTTTATAGCATCCTTCTAGGGTTGGGATGCTATTGGTTCTGCCCAGCTCTGCAGAACCAGTAGCTCTGAAGAACAGCAAACACAGAACCGGTTCTGTGTCTGCTGCTCTTTGGCCCACCCATCCACCTGGGCTCTTACGTGACCTTTATTTCCTGCTTTTTCAACCTCAGCTGCTTTGTGTGGCACAGCTGAGGCTGAAAAAAATCAGCAAAGAGGGCTTTTTTCAAATGCTGTGCACCAGCTCAGTGCTTATCAGCTGCCCAGGAAGCATCTAAGTATGGTATATAAAGGCTAGGTCACACTGGCCGACGGATGCAAAATGTATGCAAAAAGGACATAGCGGATGAGCAAAATTTCGGGGGTGGCTCCATCCGTTGTTATCCGCTCTCAAAAGTGCCCCAAATTTGCATAAACA
>BHFT01024960.1:0-11100 GCA_004320025.1 Laticauda laticaudata | reverse complement strand
GCCATTGGCTACAAGCCAGCAGGCAAGCCTGTATAAAAAGGCTGCCGCAGCTTCAGCCAAACTGTTCCATTACTGTTTGCTTAACTGAATAAAGACTTTGTTGTTGGAACCCGATCTACCTCGCGTTTTTCCGGATGGAACACCAACCATTGTTTCTTATCCTGCTCTCTGGTGCTTTGGAGAATAATTTGATGCCTCTTTATGGCAGCCCTTCAAATACTAGAATACTGCTATCATGTCTCCCCTAATTCTTCTTTTCTTTAAATTAGCCAAATTCAAATCCTGCAACCATTCTTTATAAGTTTTGGTCTCCAGGCTTTTGGTCATCTCAGTTACTCTTCTCCGAACATTTTCCAACATCTTTTTGTAGTATGATGACCAAAATTGGTTGCAGTATTCCAGGCATGGTCTTACTAGGATTTTATAAAGTGGTGTTAATACAATACTAAGGATATGGGATAAATAAATTCATCATTACTGTCATGCTATAGAATGTTATTTGCTATGGAGCACTATATGAGCTGTACTTGTGTCATATCCACATACATTGTGATGCATAATATGATACATAATCTTTGGGATTATGTTTCTGAGTTTGTACTATTCAGGTAAGATATGGATGGATTGAACAACCCACCCTCTCTTTACTTGGGAGACGCTTAGATATTGCATACATTGATGCATTCCTGAATCATAGTGAAAATGTATTTCAGAAAAATGTGGAGGTGTTGTGGAATGATAATTTACAGTTACTGGTCATCACTGTTAAAAATATAAAAGAAGATGGCCATAGGAAGTTAAACATAATGCTGCCCAGGTGATGTCCTCAAGGGAAAAAAAAAGTAGCATTTGATAGATTTCAACATTCAGGATGAATTTCAATATTTTTCAGGTATCTATTATATTTGCTGGATTGCAGAGTATTTATACAAAAAGAAGTTGTTGCTAAAACCACACACTTCTACTCTAGAGGGAATATTTCCGTAGATATAATAATTAGTCTTTTACAGATATTTTAAATGTGCATGTGTAGAAGAAGATCAGGTAGAGCCTGAAGATGGACTCAAGAGAAGAATTAACCTGAAGTCATTATGTTCCCACAAGTGATCCAAGTCTAGCCCCCTCCCCTTGAATACTATACTACTTATTCTTATCTAGCATAATTTATGGCTGGCAATTTACTAGATTCTTATGTATAGGCATGAGCAATAAATGAGTTTAATTGAAAGTTACCATGTAGTCCTGATTCTTTGTGCCTGACACATGTACTGTAACAATTTGAAGATTTTTATTGTGAATAGGGGCACTTTATTATTATAGAGAGACCCCAACAAGAAAAAATGGTGCTTGAATTGCTGTGTAACTTCTAGGAAGTAAAAAACATCAAGAGGTTCCTAGGTGAGTGCTATTTTTGTGAACTCTGTCATTTGCCCCATCTGCATTAATTTTGCCATAATGGGCAATAATAATGCCTCACATGTTCAAGGAAAGATTGTCATAAAGTTACTATGGGGATAATGAAATGTATTAAATACATATTGCTTTCACACTCTACGCCTGCCTCCACAGACATATATGATTGATCAGTGAAAGGAAAACTTATTCTAAGATAAACATATAACACGACACATGTAAAACATGCAAGCAACATCACAAAAATATTGAAATATTGGAAGAATATTAAGTTTTTAGAAATCACTGAATGAAGAAAAAGCATGTGCAAGAAACGTTGCTAAAAAAAACTTTGAATGTTCTCAAGAAATAGTCAGGAAATGTCCACGTACCAAATTATGACTATGCCAGGAACTTTCTGAAGAAAAAGGATGACTCATAATGGGATGGAAATAACAGTGTTCTGTGAAAATATTTACAAATCCAAAGTTTACAGGATATGATTTCATTCAGCACAGTTGCTGGAGATATGATGGATACCTCGTGCTGAGATATGTGATCCATAAAAGGTCCAACTTCCATGCAACGTAGAACTTTAAGCCCATGTCACACTGAACCAACGTATGCAAAGAGGATGTAAAATGGACAAAAAAGCTTGCCATCCGTTCGAAAACGCGATGTACTCACTGCCTCCATTTGGCTTCCTCTCTATGCAATCGTGTTATTGACGTTTAGATATCCGCTCCAAAGTTTGGGTTGCCAAAACTTTGCGCAGAAAATGTATAGTTCGTCGTTTATGCATCCGCCTACGCATCCGCTAGGCATCCGTTCTGCCATACCGTTACGCATCCGCTATATCCGCACGAGACATCCGTACCGCATCCACGCAACTCGCAGTCCGCTCGGACGCAGGGAGGAAGCGGAACGGAATTGGCAGAACAGATGCAGAGATGGATGCCTAGCGGAAACAAAGCATTTAAAAACAGAAAAAACGTTCGCAGAGGGACCTATCTTCGGATATTAGGATGTCTACAGGATGCCCTAGAGGATGCCTAGCGGAAAACCTATTATTTCCTAATAAAATAGGGGGAGCAACTCATCTGCATGCTCATTTCAGAACAGCACCCGCGTACAGAACTCTGCAGCCTTCTTCATCTGGCTCTTCCTCTTCCCACAAGCATCCAAGTCATGTCCACCGTGGAATGTGAACAAAAGTCCTTTCGCAGCACCATACTTCCTGCCAACAGTGCGAACCATCTAACAGGCTCTGTGAACTCTACTACGGGGAAAGAAAAAGGCAGGCATACCAAAAAACAGTCTGGGTCCAAAGAATGGTTCACCAGAAGAGAGAGGATGGATGTACTAACAAAAGCTGATGAATGGGAGGCTCAGAGTGAAGACACTAGCGGGCATTCCAGACTTGCATGAGGATGCCTCCAGCCATGTTTTGACGAGTTGTGAAGCGGCTGACAACCCAGGTTGACCAAGACAACACCAACTTCTGGCCAGCCTGGACCTAGGCTGCAAGGTGGCACTCACGTCTGCGCCACCTGGCCTCAGGGACCACGCTAACAGTAGCATGGCTGGAGGGTGCCACGTCAACACAATTAGCATTGTGGTCAGAGAAGTGGTGCAGAGGCCCATCATCGAAGAATACAAGGAGGAACTCCTCCAGTGCCGCCTCCAACTGAAGAAGATGGGAGAAAGTTGCAGAGCAGTGGTATCAGATGTGGAACTTCCCCCAATCCGTTGGAGCCATAGATGGCAAGTCACCGGTCCTGCAAAGCGCCAGCCAAGTCGGGGTCCACTTATCACAACTACAAGGGCTTCTATCAGCATTTTCATGCCTCTTTGCCATGGTCCGATGCTGACTACAAGTTCAGTACATCGATGCTGTAGGCAACGGTTATACGGCTGCATGTTTTCAGATGCCCAGGTAACCAACACCAGTCACTCAAGGAGGGGCTGGAAGGCAACCTATGGTGCGCTTCCCAGATCGAGAACCCCTGCCCAACGACACACAAGATGTGCCCTAACTTCATTGTGGGGAGATGAAGCGCTTCTCCTCACAACCTACCTCATGAAGCCCTACAACCTCCAAATAGCCTCACCCATGAAGAGAGGATCTTCAACTACAGGCCTGTCTAGGGCAAGGCGGGTTGGTGAAACGCCTTTGGCATCCCTGGCCAACAGGTTTCCAGGTAACTTTCTTCACCAGCATGTTCAGCATAGCCCAGAGACCATGAGGAGGATTCTGGAAGGCTTTTGTTGCATCCGTGCACAATCTCATGCGCACAGTCCGCTACCAGTCTTCGCAGAACAGGCTTGTGGACCGTCAACTAAGGCAATGGGACATGGAGCCTGGGGAATGGAGGCAAGGGCAAAACCTGATCAACAACTGAGAATGTGCAAGGAGGCCCGCAACAGAGCCTCACGAGAAGCGAAAGAAGCAGCGCAACCTCCCTGAAACACTGGTGCAATCCCCAGCTGGAACAGTGGAGTGGCAAGACAGGATGGTAGATGCTTAATGGATTCTTCCTTCAGCCTGTTTCATCACGAACGGGATGAGAATTGGGGTCCATGTATGTGGTGGCCTACAATGAACAGGAGCGTTTAAGAAGTTGTGTTTATGTGACATGTGTGGATGATGATTATATCGTTATTGATAATAAAGGGCCATAGGTGTGGGCAACCTGGGAGGGTGGACCATAACAGTCCCACTAATGCTTGCACTGGAGGTTTATCTATTCCAATCTGCTACCTAACCCATACCCATAGTTATTACCACATCCCACCAGGTATCCTAACCCATCCCAAAAGGCTATCCTTACCCAATCCCACAAGCATGCAAGGCTTAAACATTTCTAAAAGTTTCCACCAACGACCCTTATTAAAAAAAAGAAATGAACAAGTGTCGTGAATCAATAAATAGACTTTATTAACAAGAAGCTATAAACACAAATATGAGTCTCTGGCAACCCCTCTTGGTCACTCAGTCTCAGGGTGAAGGTCCAGGTGCTGTGGAGAGCGTGGCTGGTGCTGGAGTCTTTTGTCATCACTCCTCCAGAAGCAGAAGCAGTAAGAAGCGCCGAGCCCAGAAGAGCGATGCCCAGTGCCGCAAAAGCCCAGGAAGAACCAGATTGAGGGGCCAGGGGGGTGGGATGGTAAGCCCTGTCCCTCTTGCCGGGCTGGCAGCAAGATCGGCTGAGGCTTGCTGGCTTGCGCGCATTGGTTGTGGGGTTGCTGGCTGGCAGGGAAGGGCTGGCAGGAACCAAGGCTTGGCAAGGGAGGGTGTCAGGGAGGGTGGCAGCAAGGCTGGCAGCAAGGCTTGCAGGCAGACATGCAGGCAGGGCAGGCAAGGTAGCCAATCCGTCTGGCAGCAAGGTCCTTTCCTCTGAAATGGCAACCCTGCTTCCGGAAGCTGCTCCGTTATATCCGCGGGGGCTGATTGCAATGCAATCCTCCCCGCATGTGCAATTAATCGCCAAGGCCATTCCATTAGCGCTTCCGCTGTGCATCCGCTGTGCATACCCTTCATCCGTTCCGCGTCCGTTTCTGCCATGCTGCCTGTAAAAATACGTTCCGCGTCCCTTGCTGAGCCACCCCGGAAGCGCCTGTGGATGTGCCATCCGCTTCCCATCGCGCTCCATCCGCTTCCATCCGCTGGGCTTTCGTTCCGCATCCGCTTTGCATCCGCCCTGCGTCCTCCCCGCGTCCGTGATATCCGCTCCGGTTATGCAAATTTTTGCTCCTTTTGAGAGCGGATAACAATGGATGGAACATTTTGCTCGTCCGCTGTGTCCTTTTTACATCCATTGGGCAGTGTGACATGGGCTTTAGGATTTGATTTATTGACAACCTATGATTTTTGTACCATAATTTAAACAGGCTATCCTATAACTATGGGTTTTCAGGAAACTGAGGGGTGTTTTCCCCCTTTCTCAGTACAGAGGCCAATCAAAATTATGAAGGATCGATCTTTGACACCATAATGCCTGAGTTTTCTGAAGTGGCAATCTGCTAAATTAGGCATACCATTTAAATTGAAAGGAGCCTTAGTACATGGCTGAAAACAACACATAGGTATTGAGGGAGACTTGTGCATGTTTTAGGAAACAGGTGATGTAAATGACAAAGCGTGAGTTTCTCATAGGGATGTTGTTGTGGAGTTTGAAATTCATTGCACTGAGCCCTTTCAGTGTATTACACTGGTGTCTATCTGCAAGGCCTAGTTCTATTTCATGTATCTGAGAAAAAAATATAATTGCATTAGCACCTTTAGATGGCTACCACTGAACCGAGAAAAGGTATTCTGCAGCATCCATACTATAGTTGATGTATACGGTGCACAGTGAGAATGTGAATATTCAGCATGGCCTGCGGGGCAGTACAAAGCAAAGAGAAGCTCTCTTTCTTCCTCTCTCCCTCCTTCTACCCACAGCTTTCAAATATAATGATTTTTCTATTATGGATGCCCTATCTGTTCCTGTTTAAAGGGCTTCCACAAAACAAAAAATCCTAATTTAATAATTGCCTTATTTAGTGATCATTTTATATTTCAACAATACAGCTTTGCAACCAATCCTCACATCTTCCCACGGTCATGTTAATCACCATTCAGGCGCTTTGCAACCAGCACACATTTACAACTGTCATATCATCTCAGAGCCACATGTTTGCCATTTATTTGTGTGTTACAACTGGCTTCCGACAAATAGAGTTAATGGAGAACATGGAAGTAAAATTGCAGATTACGGTCACATGATGGTTTACTTAGTGACAGGAAAACTATTTCAGAATTCAAAGAGGAAAAGTTATAGTATATTGAAATGAACTCAGCAAGCCTGGTAAATTCTTTTTAAACTTTCTATGGGGAAGGTTTGGCTTTAACTTTTCCTAGCTTAACTCCTAAAATGGCTACAAAACTCCAATTTCTGCAAGTTATTCACATAAGCTGCTGTCAGGATTATAATGGGTTATCTCACAATCCCCCTTTGATCCAGGGAATTTATGCTGGCCAGAATCCACCTTCCAGCTAAGATTCTCAGCTGCAGTGTCAGCTTGCCATAATTTGCTATGGGAAGCCAGAAAGCACAAGCTATTTTGGATGACATAAAGAGAAAAGAAAAATTAAAAATTTTTTGGAGAAAATGAATATTTTTCAACAAATTAAGTTTTAACAATGATAAGTATCTATGTTAACAGTAAGAGAAATGAAAATTAAAAATGAATTGCATAAAGCAAAAAAATTGGAGATTGCAGATAAGCAAAAGAAGTGGTTAACAAATTATGAAAATAAAAAGAAAAGAAAATGATGTTGAAATTACAAAATTGATACCTTATTAATAGTCAATATGGGCATTAACAAGTATTCTGTCAACATTATTTACATTCGTATAAATGAAGAGGTATCTCTCCAGAGAAAATTGATTTTCTGAAGTGCAGAAAAGGCCGCTGACAATCTGAACTGTCTTTTTTATTCAAGATTTTGGAAGATATGAATTTTGGGGTGAATTTTACATGCTTTGCAAATTGATTTTACACTTTGTAGAAAGAACAGCTAATTGTTAATGAAGATCTAACAAAATTCTGTGAGATTTTTAAAAAGGAACAAGACAGAGATTTTTACTGTTTCCTCTGTAATATGTTTTGATTCTTGAGATACTGAATATCGATGTAAGACAAGATGAGAGATGTAAGATAAGAAGGGGGTCTTACTTTAAAGAAACTTGGAAGTTGACTTTTGCAGATGATTTGGTGTTGGTTCTGGAATATAATTTACAGAGAAATATTAATAGGCAAATTAAAAGTTAGCAAGTTTCAGGATTAATAAATAGAAGATGAAGATGTTCACGAAAATATGAAAATGGAAGCTCCAAAACAGAATTGATCAATAAAACAGGTTTTAAATTGAGAAGGCAAAATATCTGGTTATTACTATAAGAAATATGAATTCAGTGTTATTTCAAAAGTGTGCTGTTTGTCCTTTCATTCTTTTGTATGGATCATTTACTTTTTAACAAATGAATAATGATGTATTACTAACAAATAGGGAACATGATGGTCTCAAATGTTTCAAAATATTTACAATTGTTGGCAAATTTTGTATATAAATCTGCCTTATAAATTTTCATATATTAAGTCAATGGTTCCCAATATTAAGTCAATGGTTCCCTTGTTTGGCCATGCCCCACCTAAGCATCTCTAAAATCTTGATGCCACCCCCCATGACATATAATTCCTACTATTCAAAAAGTGAACTCACATGGAGGAAGCCTAAAAGGCCATTAACTTGGTTGAAACAAGATTCCAAAAAACAGTACTGCTGACAGTAACAGTTTGTGCAGTGAACAGAGACTTCATTGTTGATCTTTTTTCAATTTTTTGCTTTAAAGACTTGAAGTAATTTAAGTCTGAATTTACGTACATACTATGTTTCGCCTTCAAATGCATCTCAAGATGACCTTGTTTCATTGATTCGTGAGTCAAGCATTGTTGGCATAATTAGAAGAATTAGAATTAGAAGAATTAGAACATTGGCCAAGTGTGATTGGACACACAATGAATTTGTCTTGGTGCAAATGCTCTCAGTATCCATGAAAGAAAAGATACATTCGTCAAGAGTCAAGAATCATAAGGTACAGCATTTAATAATAGTCATAGGGTACAATCAGTGGTGGGATTCAAATTTTTTTAATACCAGTTCTGTGGGTATGGCTCAGTGGGCGTGGCAGGGGAAGGATACTGTAAAATCTCCAGTCAGAGGTGGGATTTGCTGGTTCTCTGAACTACTCAAAANCTTGTGTCTAGTTATTCTGGTGTGCGGTGCTCTATAGCGTTGTTTTAAGGGAATGAGTTGAAACAGTTTATGTGAGGGAGTCTGCAAATATTTTCACAGCCCTCTTTTTGACCTGTGTAGTATACAGGTCCTTGATTGAAGGCAGGTTGGTAGTAATTGTTTTTTCTGCAGTCCTAATTATCCTCTGAAGTCTGTGTCTGTCCCGTTGGGTTGCAGAACCAAACCAGACAGTCCTCTATAGAATTTGATCAGCAGCTCCTTGGGTAGTTTGAGCTTTCTGAGTTGGTACAGAAAGAAAATTCTTCATTGTGCTTTTTTGATGAAGCTTTTGATGTTAGATGTCTATTTAGGTCATGTGATATAGTAGAACCTAGAAATCTGAATGTCTCAAAGGTTGATACAGTGCTGTCTAGTATTGTAAGAGGTATAGGAGGGTTTCTTCTAAAGTCTACCATCATTTCTACGGTTTTGAGTGTGTTCAGTTCCAGATTGTTTCAGTTACACCATGAGGCAAGTTGTACAACCTCCTGTCTGTATGATGATAAGAGCCAGAAAGGTGACCATTCATCACGAATAGCAGGTATGAAGCCAAGTTTTAAATATTCTTGTGAATACTGACGAACGTTTTTCTTGCTTGCACTATTCATTTTATGCATACAGTTGTGACTAAAAAGAAATAAATGTGAGAAAAACTTATGAAATGATGCAAATTATTAAAAAAATAACTTTATTTAAAAAATTATTGAAAGAAGATGGTGCAGAAAGAAAAAAAATAAAAAATCATTCTTAGCTTAATTTGAACCTGCAGCTTGGTGGGGAAATACTTTGGTAATTCAGTAGGGGGAGATGAATCACTTAGGCTTGGCAAGGCCTACGCATGTGTGGCCCAACCCCAGATTTCTCTGGAGTAAAACATGGCCTGGAAAACACAGACTAAAAATAATTGTAAATCTAACAATTTCTCACTTAAACTTGGGTCCTGGTTATGTATCCTCACTGCTGGGCTTCCCCCAGCAGCCATCCACTCTGTCTCCCCACAGAGCGATCCTGCAATCAGACAGCAGCAAACCCCACAGGAAAGAGCGAGAAAGAGATTCTGCCAGTCCCATTATCTTTAGTGGGAACACATCTGATGGGCTGGCAGTTACTCCCTCCTCCACCCAGGTGGGATATCCTTTTCAGACCAGGCCCTAGGAAATGTACTTTAACAAAGACAACAATAGGTAAATGAAACACAGCTGTTTCATCACAAATATATAAAATAATTAGCGGGCTTTCAAAAATTCAGTTAATAGCTCATTTTCGAATTGTTCCATTAAAAATCAAATTCCCTCCCCCCACGTTGGGAACCACTGTATTAAGTTCATCGAAGCTCTACCATATGCGTTTGAAGATCATGTGTTCTTTTCACCAAATCAAATTAATTTACCAATAATAAATGATCTAACTAAATTTAGATCTGGCCTGCAGGCCATCCTCGAAACAGCAAAGAACTGGGCAGGTGCTGCCTACAAATCTATGGTTATCTTTTGGGAGATTTGGCAGTCACAACCGCCAAATCCTACCCACAAAGAGGAGAGCTGTTTCCCCCTGATTGGCTGACTATTTGCACTAGGGGGGAAAAAACGTGAATAGGAAAGCAAAAACTTAACCACCTAACACTCCTTTTGCCATGATATTAAGAATGGTATGCAGCAACTGGGGGCTGTTAAAGGTGCTATAAAGGCAGACCAAAATAGAGGAAATGTATCTTATGCAGTGCTAATAATGACCTGGTAGGAGCAACAGCAGAAATAGCCCAGAATATTTTAAACATAAGTCTTCTTCTGAACAATTCCAGACTTTAAAGCAAAGCATTGCTAAGAAGTTGACAAATGGAAGACTAACTTTTTTTAAATAGAAGATAATTAAATAGTCAAGATTTTATCAGATGCTAGTGATGATATTCCAATGCTGATAAGTCTATTTGCTATACAGATAGTGCATTTTGTTGAACGTATTCATCTGGTACCATGTTGTCAGCAATTTTTTTTTAAAAATGTGTTGTGGAACATCTGCTATTGGGAGTATGGCTGTTAACAAGTCAGATGTTCTTCAAAGAGCAGATGTGTTTGGGGATGAAAAGATAAAACTATGATTCTGCCTTGTAGAAGTTCCTAATAGTAATTAGGCAAAATGACTCAGAAAAGGACAAACTAAATATCTTTTATCACTTAAAGTAGCCTCAGCTTCCTCAACTAACATCATCACTGCTAAAACATTGTTAAAAAATCCAAGAGGCCCTAATTGTCACAATCAATTAGGAGAGTTGTGAGATATTTGTGGGACAAAATTAAGCAACAACATAGCATTTTAAGCCCCTGTCACACTGAACCAACAGATGCAAAGACGATGTAAAACGGACAAAAAACCTTACCATCCGTTGGAAAACGTGATGCATCCGTTGTGTACTCACTACGAATGTCTTTCATACGCTCTATCCGTCAAACATCTGTCTACTGCTATTTCATCCACTCAAAAAGTTTTGAGCTACACAAAACTTTTTGAGCGGATGAACTTTCCACTGTGTACAATCTACATCCGTGACACATATGGGGAACAAATGTTCTATGTCCGCTGTATCCTCTCGGCATCCTCTGGGCATCCGCACAACTCACATCCGTTCCAGCGGAAAGCGGAAAGAGGGAGGAAGGGAAAGATACGCGGAACGTCCACACAGCGTTAGTAGCACGGACATAGAAAGGATGAAAGCGGATGCAGCTCGGATAGGAAGCATTAAAACGGACAAAACGTTCGTATATGGGACGTATCTCAGATATTTAGGATGTCTGAAGGATGCCTAGAGTATGTGGAAGGACAGCTAGCGGAAAACCGACATTTCCTATAAAAAGGGGGAGGAAATCACCTGG
>BHFT01024958.1:0-44696 GCA_004320025.1 Laticauda laticaudata | reverse complement strand
GAGCGCAGGTCGAATTGGGCATTGAGAGGATGAGGTAAATAGAGTTGCATACAGATCCTTAAGACCTGCCGACAGTTGCCCAAACTTAGCAACTGCTTCATGCGAAAAACAGAACGGGTGCTAGGCCACTCCTTTCTGGTCTATTCGTTGGCCACCTGGACGCTGAGCCAGTTGTTGCTGTGTGTGGCTTTAACGGCCCCTAGCTCATGTGTTGCTGCCTTGAGGAAAACAGATTGGCCCTCGCCCATCCGTTGAAACCTGGCATCATCAGCATACAGAGTTTTGAGTGGGTATCCCTGTCTTGTTATAACATGGGGCTTGTGTGTGTATAGTTATCTGTGCAAGGCGCAGAACTGTGGTGTGATGGAAAAGGGGTAGAAAACTGCATTACGCCCAGAAAAAATGAAAAACTGCTTGCAGCTCCAACAGGTTCGATGGCTTTTGTGATTGGTTTGGAATTGTCCAAATCCTGTCAGTGTGGGATTACAAGTGAGGGCTCACTCATCCTTACGCAGGGCTGGCATCGGTTGTGATAGTTGCCCATGCAAAGGTGTCCTTGAAAGGACATCCTTGTTTATCGTGTTTTCTGACCAGCAGCGGAGCGATCAAGAGAACATTTTCAGCAACCTTTACCGGATGTTGGGACGACACAGTGGCTCTTGCCTGATCGCTGGAAAGGTAACAGGAACGCTTGCAGATCTCGTTGGAATGGAATCGGAGCCCAAGGCAACAATGGAATACAAGAAGATCAATTTCCCTAACAGTTGAAACAGAACTGCCAGGGAACCCTCTTTAAGGCTTTCTGATCTCTCTGGCCAAGAGACTGGATCCTATTCAAGAACCTGTCCTGAGAGAGAAAAACCTTGTCCTGCCATGGTATCTATCACTGCCCCTAAATGAACTAACCTAGTTGAAGGGATCAATGGCTTTTATGCTAATTTATGGAAAAGCCAGTGACCTTTGAAGGTCGTTCCAGAGTAATCTGGTAATCCCGCAATTTTGCTTTGATGTCCTGGAAGATCACAAAAATTAAAATATTCAGATCCAGATAACATTGTAAACCGAATAGAATTGATCCTGAGGAAGGCAGCGAAAGCGCGCTAGGACCTTGGGTAAAAGTCCTAGGCGCCGAAGCCGAGACTCGATATGAATAGGGCGATATAGATTCATAGTGCCTAGATCACAATAGCAAATATCTATTTGTAGTAAGCAGGTCTAATTCGGTATGGATGCAGATAGAAGCCGATGCTGTCGAGAAGTTCTCTAGAAGGTCGCTGGACATCGTTTCTCATCTGGATGCGAGCAGAAATGGCACTGGAGAGTATTCGCATCTTGAATTTCCAATAAATCAATGAGTGACTGTTCAGTAGTTTGAGATCCAGAATTGCCCTCTCAGCCCCCTGAACTCTTTATGGGACTACAAACAATAAGACAGTAACAGCGCTTGATCGCCGACTGTTCTAGATGGGGACCGGTCTCTAATGGGTGCCAAGAATATGGCAGAAGATGGATTGATAGCCTTCCTGCATCACGCCTCAATTATGGGGGTCCGTGGACCTAGGGCTCCTGTATGAAAAAAAGATTCAGAGGGGAGGGATTGAAACTTCTTAGTGCCAAACCAAACTAACACGAATCCCGACCCAACGCATCGAGGTGGAGCTGTCCCATTGAGTTCAGCAAACAATTTTTAGCCGCGCCTCCAACTGGGAGACTGCTGTCAAGAACTCACTTAGAGCGATGAACAATAATCCCAGCTCGACTGCCTTGCTGGTGGTTTCTTCTGTTTTGCCCTCCCCGCTGACGCTCGTGTTTGAGGAGATTCCAGACCTTTCCTGTCTAAAAACTGGGTCTGTAGCCTGATGTTCTCTGAGATCTGGATGTAATGGGCCTTGATAGTAGGCGCGAAAGAAACCCTTCAAAATGACTGGGGCGTTCTGTTTCAGATCTCCGAAAAAGAGAGGGAACCTTTTTTTTCTTGTTTCTATTCTCTATAAGGCAGGGGTTCCAAGAACACTTGCCCAAATAATTTTATCCCCAACTATTGGGACCTTGATTGCCAGCTTGCATTTATGCTTGGTTTATTCGCCTCTGCCATGTCTGAGTCATAAGTCTCCATGCTGATAGTTGAGATCTGCCGTATGGCCGCTAGACGAGATTTGACTGCCATTAAAAGTTGTGCGTTCAGTGTGGAGATTTCTGCTCGGCTGCAATAATTTTAGCTATGTTCCTGGTGCGGGCGCTTGAGCATTGCGTAGATCCTCTGGCGTGCTCTCCGTAGCTGGCTACCGACTAAATGTCCCAGGCCGTCAGAAAGTCGAATGTCGACGGTCTAGCGGAGTGGACAACGTCTCTGCTGTTTCTTCTTGGTTCAGGACTTCCTCGGACTCATGGGGAAAGGGTTGAAGAAGAGGCCCAGTGCACAACACAGGGCTCATCACCCTCCGCGCGGTTTTGAGAAAAGTTTGAAAACTCTTTGCGTGACCAATTTATAACTATCATTTATCGGTAGCACTGTTTGGGGGCTGGGTAAGGATGCGCTGTGATAGGCCCCATTGAATTTTGTCCAAATTCAGCAACCATACGAGGGCAGGAGATAGTTGTCGTGCCTTCATATAGCAGTTGGTGAGAATTATGAGGATTGCACTCGGAACATTCGTCTGGAGACGCCCTGTTGACAACCGGATGAAAGTTTGTGTGCCTAGTTTAGCGGTGTTCTCTTGCCTTGAACAGTAACGATTTAAACAGTTTGCAAGCGAAAAAGGGGCAGAAAGGTAGGGGTTGGTCCGGAATGAGGCCTTCATTGTCCCTACAATCTCCGCTGTTCGCTAGGTGGGTGGCAGCTCTGACAACTCCCAAAGTCTCCATAACACGATGGTCAACCCCACATCCATGGGAACATCCTGGTCCATGAGTGCTGCAATTCCACCGAGCTCCTCTCCCAAGAGACCCTGTCGAGGCTGGTACTGTTCAGGAATATTGGGAATTACGGGTTTGCATGTTGTCAGCCTATATAGTGCAGCAAAAGTGATCAGGAGCAGACAGGGATTCCTGGCTTCTAGAAGCTAGGCCGAAAAATGTCTTGGTCTGATGGATTGCCATAGAACTCCAGCCGCAATGTGCCCGCTTTGAATTGCTGGCTCCATCATTGCTGTCATTCGATGGGAAATATGCTCAGAGTAATCCCTCTCCTGTCCTTAAGCCAGGCGACCGTAGGATGAAGGTTGCCTCTGCGATTGCGACACTGGGGCAGGTGCGTCATTGGGAGGATGTGCTTATGGGTTGGTTGTCCCAGAAGTAGCCCTGCCTGGGCTTCGGGTGTGAGATAAGTCCAAGGGCCCGGCGAATGTAATTGGACTCTTGGCGTCTCCTGATCCGATTGTTGTGTCATAGCCTATACATTGTCTGCCTCCTCGCGGCCCGCATTTCTGTATATTGCCTTTTCCACAGGCCTAGGTGCTGTCTAATGGGCATCCCTATATCTTCCACACCTTAGCAGGCCTTTTTGGGTCCACTGACTTATCATCGGGACTGTATTTGTCTTGGAAGCGGAAAACATTGTCAGCTTCCATTGTTAGAAGACTGATTTTAATTTATATATTTTTAAACAATTTATTATTATTGTTGTTGTTGTTAGTATTTTACTGGATTATTCTCCCCGTGAAAGTAGACGCTCCTCCAGGGAGTGTAAAAATATATGTGTTTTGTATTTTGTATGTGTGTGTGTGTTATATTATATATGTGTTGTGTGTGTGGTGTGTGTGTATGCACATAGCACCAGCACCACAACATATATAATATGTTTAAGTTTTGCGCGGGGTACTTACACTGAAATGGCAGTTACAGCTTTCCATTAGGGTAATTATCCCACGTCATTGTCAGTGCTTTTAAACTCTGTAGCCAACGTCTGTCGAGCAGAATGTCCATCTGCATCATCAGCTTCTGTATTGAGTTTGGTATGTGGGTCAGGCTAATCAACATGACGTGGATAATACCGAAGGAAAGCTGAACTGCATATGAGATATATATGTACTATATATATAATATATAAAGTAGTATAATATATGATATATTACTATATATATATTATATATATATATATATAATATATATATTATATATATATATATATATATATATATGTTTTTTATAGCTCTCGGCAGGTACTTACATTTGTGCTGTTTAGCTTTCCTTCGGGTATTATGCCCACGTCTTGGTCGTTCACTGTATAAAGTTGTAGTTCATTGTAGTTCTGTTAAAGTTGTAGGCAACGTTTCGCAGGAATCTGCATCTGCCATTCAGTGATGATCGGCAGATGAGATTTCTGGCTGAAAACGTTGCTAACCAACTTTAAAAGCACACAATGACGTGGATTAATACCCGAAGGAAGCTTGAACTGATTCACACACACACACTATAGATGTATTGTATGTATGTATGTGATGTATGTATGTAATGTATGTATGTATGTGTATATATGCTAATATATATAATATGTGTATAATATGATATATGTGTGTGTATATGTGGGTGTATATAGTCATAGTATATATAGTATTAGTAGATATATAATAAGAAGAAGAAAAGAAAAAGAATAAACTATAATTAGCTAGTAGTTAGCTAGTGATAGTATATATTATATATATATAATATATAGTATATATATATTATTGTATATATTATTATATATATATATAATTAGTTATATGTATACTATATATGGGATCTCTTGGTTATTCGGGTTTTCTCGCGCGTAAGAATTGGAAGGCTATCTTAGGGCAACGATTTCGATGAAGTCTCGATTCATCATCTTCAGGCTTGTTTCTTCAGCTACTGTGCTTCTCAGTAACAGTAATTGAGCTTGCAGCTGGCTTCTTCCTTTTAACTTCTAGTTGGGAGTGTGACTTGATTGGTGTGGGGGTTTGGCGTGTGTTCTGATTGGTAGGTGGGGTTGGCCTGTGTTCTGATTGGCTGGGGTGGTTCTGCTTAGGTGGGGGCTGGCTGTTGCTATGATGATGGCAGATGAGATTCCTGCTGAAACAGTTGCTACAGACTTTAACCAGACTACAATTGAGCTAACAGACTAGATAACGAGAACTGACACATGACGTGGATAATACCGCGAAGCGAAGCTGAAACAGCATATAGTATATATATTATATTATACACACACAAATTGATGTATACACACACATATATATAATATACCATATATATATATACATATATACACATACATCATTACATACATATATATATAGTGTGTGTGTGTGAAGCAGATTCAGCTTCTTCGGGTATTATCCCACGTCATTTGTGGTGCTTTGAAAGTTGTAGCAAACGTTTCAGCAGATAATCTCATCTGCCATCATCAGGCTTCTGGTACTGAGTTGCGTATGTGGGTCAGGAGATGGCACAGCGGTGAGGCTAGCCTGCAAATTTAAAACCAATGGCTGTGAGGACCCTGACCCAACATACCCAAACTCTATACAGAAGCGTATGATGGCTAGATGAAATTTCTGCTGAAAGTTTGCTACAAACTTTAAAGCACAACTCCAATGAAGTGGATATATACGCGAAAGGAGCTGAAACAGCATGTATATATGCACACCCTCATAATTTACATATGCCTATTCTATATGATAAAACTGTTATATATGGGAAACAGTATCTAAGGGGTCCCCCAAGAAGGAAACCCCCAACGTGCTCCAGCAAGAAATATTCTGGATCCCTTGTCCCCAACAAGGGAAACTAAGCTATAACAGGGCTGGATGATCCTTTCCTGTCAAAAAAAAAGTCACCGCTGTTTGAAACGTGTCTTTGCGGCTTTCACTCCAAATTGAAATGATGCAAGGGCGAATTGCAAAGAAATTCCTGTTGTAAGGACTAGCCTGCTCATCCAACACCAGGCAAGACAAAGGAGAACTAATTCCTAGGGAAACAAGAGGTGGGAAGTACTTGCCCGTCCCGCCAAAAAGGGAAACCAGCAGGAATGAATGGTGCCTAGTGATTTTATGGCACGAACTTGGAGCGCAGCCGTTGAATTAAGGTGAGAGCCGAGAACTCCGCTGTTAAGTGCTGTAGCAGTACCTAACAAGCCGCTGCTGCTGACACTCTAACTTGCGAGATAAATCTCCTGTCAGGACAAATGGCAAGAAGTGAGCCGTGGCTGCGGAGCGCTCGCCTAGGTCCGAAGATTGCAGAGATAAGATGATCGTGGGGATTAGACATGTCTGTAAGCGGCTTGTCTCAGGCTGGCCTGCAGAGTGGCAGGCCTGGCCAGCCACAAAGAACTGCTCTCAGACTGATCAGGGATGACCTATAGAGCCACAACGCCTTGAAATCACCAAATTAATTGGGGAAAAATTGTACAAGCGAATTAAACCCAAGCCAACCTGAATTTTGGACTGTAGCTGAATCAGAAAAACCGTTTCAATCAGGGGTGGCACACCTCAATTACCACGAAGAGCCGCGAGCTAAAACTGGGGATGCTGGGGAAGTGTCGCCATGGAGGAGGAGGAGCGTCCCGGAGTTTTAAGCCCAGCCTTTCCAGAAGAGACTGAAGCAACTCCCACTTCTGGATGCTCTGAACAGCTTATGGGAGAATATGAAATATGTAATCATAGGGTCATGATTTGCAGCACTGTCTTCAGTCATTAGGACACTTTGTCCCCTAATAACTTTTTTCATATAGACTGCGGTACACTGAGAATCACATGAATTGAGCTACATAGTTTGCAATCTTTTATTCAAATTATCAGTTTAGTTTATCAGAACTATCAAGCTTTTTAAAGTTCAATTATATCAAACAACAAAAAGGGAGGATTTCTTTAGATACATTAGTTAATTCCTGATTTCCCATAGATATAATTCCCTCAGTGGCATGTCCTGTGTCTGTTTTGCTCTGGGTAATGTACAGTCTACTTTTGCAGGATAGATGTAATTGTAAAGATTTGCTGCTAATATTGGCCAAAGCCATTTCTAATATATATATTGAGTTTTAATTATTTCTAGTAGCCCCTCCACCCCCCTAAAAAGAACCCCAAATTGAAATGGTGCTCTTAAGACTTTCTTTCTGTCAAAGAACATTTCATTTATGATTGCTGAAATACAATTTACTGTTTCCAAATTGGCAAAACAAAATCTGAGAAAAGTAACCATTGTTTATGTGCAATATAAAAGATACTGCATTTTAAAGAATGAATCAGAACAGGGTGCAAGTCATAGTAGTCACTTCATTTTTTATTCATTGTTCTGTGGGAATAGGGAAAGAGAAGCATACATTTATACCATATTTCACAATCACTTTTTATCCAGGATGGGGTTATTCTTAAATACTTGCCAAAAAATAGCAAGAGCAATTTGACAGTAGTACAACAACCTGTGCCCAGAACACTGACAAGTACCGAGTAAAGCTAAAATAATTGCTTACCAATATTTTGAGAGGTAACATCTTATATGGGCTTGAGTGTGCATTAAAAAAAAAAAAAGTAATGCTGGTTGAATATATTGAGGTAAATGGTATTCCAACAAGGACACTATTTTTATCCCTTGTTTGTAATCCTGTACATAGCTTGCTGAATTTTATACCAAATATTCCTAATAAAAATGCATAAAAAGTTTAAAAAGAGAATTGGAAAAAAGGTCAACCAATCAGTCACCTCACTGTTAAACTACGATCAGCAATTTTATTCTGTAGAACAGTAGTATGAACACTATGTATTACTACTACATCTGATTACACCTTAGTTATGCAAGAACTACTCCACATGGATTTTGCTATCAAAGAAAGTATAAAGTTGTCCAGACTCATTTTCAGAATACCACCATGAATGAGAATACTAGGTCAAAGAACTCCAACAATTACGAGGCACAATCTGTTCCAAAAATGCTAAGGTATATTTAGCGACTGTACAAAGAGTAGTCATGCATCATGTGATATATAAAGTTCTTCGCATCTAACACAAACTGAAAAGGTATTGCAAAGTTTGGACTTTGAAGTTGTTCACAAAAACTGATCATTTAAATCCAGTGGCAATTATATGGCAGCCAACTAAGTAGTCACAGGCAAACCAAAGGACAATGAAAGCTCGAGTCTCAGCCCGGGCTTTCCTTCACAAGTCAAAGATACAAGATAAATCACCAGAGCTGGCCAGATCAATACAAGCTGTATGGTTCAAGTACAAAAAGCAACAACAGCCACAATATCTGCCAGAAAGCAGAGCACTTTTCCTAGCTCAGACATTAATGGGTTAAATTTCCTAGGATAGATCTTGGCTTAAGCATTTTGAAATAACTGTCCACCCTTAAATTTTTCAAAAAAAGAAGTCGAGATTTCATGCGAGACTATTTTGGTAGATTATTTTTTGGACAGTTTGGTGGATTTTAATAATTTGACAAATTCTACCACAAAAAAGTGTTTTCTGATGAGAGGCATCTTGAAAAGCAAAGACTAGTTATGGGGGAGCAAGGAAGGGAAATTTTGGAAAATACCTTAAAACTCTTCTCACGTACACACAATTCTACTTGATTGTCAGTTTCGATATTTCTCCTATATGACCTGCAATTTCAATTGCATTTGCAAAAAAACATACGTGAAAAGGTCTTACTTGGCTTGAGTCATATTGATGGAGGTCTATTTCATTTAAAAAAAAACCCCTGCTCTATGAAGCTGTGGTAGGAGATTTGCAACCTGGAATGAAACTCTAGTATGAATATTTTGTGGAAAAACCATACGTGCCAAACATTCCTATCAATTTAGATGATGCTGTTGCAAATCAACCCCTACAAGTAGAATCAAGCAAATAATCTTCTTTTATTCAAAAAAATCTTAAGAACAAATGTTGTATTTTTAACAAAAGTAACGTTATGCCCAGCAACATCCATAATTGAATTATGGCATCAAACTTGGTAACTATGAGACCAAAACATGTCTCCATAATGTATGCCAGTTTGCAGAGAGGAAATCCTCTAATGCTTGCCTCTTTTTAGAACCTGACGCCCAAATTCTTGTTTATAATTATTTCTGTTTTACATTTTTGGAGACCAGTTCAAAATTAAAACAAACAAACCTCACTGTGATTTCATAAATCTTGAGAAAAGAACATTCACAGTGAACATTTAACTATGACCACCTTTTCCTTTATAAATGTAATGTATTATTTCAATATAAAACTGCCTAGAATCTGATAATACTGGCTACTGTTGGTTCAGTACTTTCGTTTTGAGAATTCACTTTGGCTTGTATACATATAAACCATTCAGATAAGCGTAGTTATTACTGCCTTTTAAAAGTGCTTTGGCACCTGCCTATTTTTGCCCCTTTTGCTAGTGTCTTCTTAATGGATCGGCTCCACATCACCAATCCCTATAACTTCTTCAATTCAGTTGATTAAAGTTGTAGGGTTTCTTTTTCTTGTAAGACTATGCTACATTTTCATTTCCATTGAAATAACTGCATGTTTGATGGAAAGGTTTTTTTTTTCTTAAAGAGTCTGTATTTTTAATTTTTTAATGACCAAAAGTTAAACTTATGTATCACCGCTCAATGTTCCTCTGGCAAGCCGGCACCAATAATAATCATAATCATCATCATCATCAAGTGATGTGAAACGACAAAAAGGCAACAGATATAAAATGTGTAGAGTTCAAGGTCATAAAACTTCCTGAGGTGATCCTGAAACAACAACACAGTGGAAATAGAGTTATGTCCAAGGCTGGACCTACACACTGGGTGATTGGAAGCATTCCTCCTGCCACCTCCTTTCAACAGCAGCGCACTCCCCCCTCCAAAAATAAAAAATAGCTAGAGGAGTTTCTGATCTCCTTTTGCAGGGGGCAGAGGCTAGATTGCTGGGGAGGGGAATGGAAGGAAGGGTAGCTTCCACCATCTTGTTTCATGTGTCTCTGTGTATCAACCCACTGTGTCCTGTTTAGTGAAATAGAAAATAACACAAGACAAAATATACATGAAACAGCAAAAAAGTTCTTTGAAAGAATTAATGTTAAGAGCTTTCCAGTGCCAGAGCTCAATAAAATAATAATTAAAAAATCATGCTTAAATTTTCAAATTCCCATCAGACACAGCAAACCTAAATATTTAGTAAAATAAATGTATACACTATTTCAGGAACTGGAGATAAAGCTTTTAACTAATTGGGGAAATCATCATTGAAAAGGCAATACATTTTTATACATAAGCTAGAACAAGGAAAGACTAACACACCATTTTAGGAATGGCCATGGACTGTTGGCATGAAGCACAGCTTGTAACCTTTAAAAAATACACCATGGATTTTTAAAAAAATGCATCATTTACAAAATCTGGATCAATTTATTATTTCAGTTTTATTAGTGTTGTCAATTCAATTTAGCATAGGTGGAACTGAGGTATACCTTGTTGAAGGAGGTTAAGTAATGCTTGGAAGCCTTTTTGCTAGATCCCACTTTGATTACATAGAACAGCAGCACACTAAACATTCACAAGCTGTGTCATATTGGCATTACAATAGTCATTTATATAAACACAACAGCAAATGCAATAAAAACAAGTTACCCTTTTTCTTAAATCTGAAATGAAATGTCTGATTTAAAAAAAATAGCAGTAGTTCATTTTAAGGAATTAGTCTGACATGTTAAGAAATACAATGTCAGTTTTTAAAATGTCTAACAAGCCGAGATAGGTCCATGTTCTTCAGGTACGTTTAACATTATCTTGTCATTTTCTCCGGCATATGCAGTAAGTCTTCTGGATCCAAGACTGGAGAAGAACAAAGAGGAATCTTCCTACTGACACTTTAGAGACGGACTTACCATTATTTAATGCTGAAAATTACTGACCAGAAATAGGCCAGTTGACTTGGCAGTTCCAGTGCTGAGTCTTATTGGTCAAGGAGAGTGACTGCTGCTTCTATCATAGACTGGATTCTTTGGGAGGAAAATCCACATTTGTCACCATGGTGACCACAGTCACAATGTCTTCTGTTGTTATAATGTTTGTTAGTCTTTGCATTTGGATAATCCTTTCCTCTACGCAGCCTGCTGATAATCGGGCTTCTGCATCATGATCCCAACATTCTTCTATTGTTTCACAGAGCATTGCCATTCCCTAAAAACAACAAGGATATGGTTTTGGAATTCTTATGCAATAGGGGACAGGATATAAAAACACCGTCCTGAAATACATGAACAGCATCTAAGTTATAGCCGAATTAAAACAAAAGGAATAAAACATCTGGTGATATTAACACCTTCTATGTGACCTTGACATTGAGGAGCTGGAGCAAATGTCTTATTCTGAGATCCAGAATCAATCCGGAATGAGAAAAGATTCAACACCATGTAAATACTTACTGTTTATCTGCCTTAGCTATCAGCCAAATATATAACTTAGGTTCATGACTGTTCCTGTATATGGTATCATTTTAGTTTCTTCTTTTCAAAAGTTGAATTGATGCAATTTCAAGTTAGGATTTTGTAACAAGAGTTGCCCCTCCTCTTCCTTCTGCTAGGAGACTTTTTTTAAAAATCTAGCTACAGTTTTTTTTAAATTCCTTCCAGTCAGTCTTGCAGATTGACTTAAATTGGTGTAGAATTTAAAAGAGGTCAGATGGGGGAGGGGAGGAGAGGAAGACAGATTGGCTATGCAGATACAGGTTAAACAGAGAGATTAAAAGAACTTTATCAGCTAGTAACTGTGTTGTGTTAGAAAGTCATTGTGTTGTTGAGAGCCTTTGAGATTGCCTGAAACCTTTTGATGTATGTGATTTTAGCAACCTCTCTCAACTGTTTGTAGACTTTTCTTAAAAGGTCACTGATGCCTGCCATGGGATGTCCTAGGAGGCTGAAATGCTCTGATATTAATTTATCCTTGTTTTGAGAACACATGAGGAAAAAACACTTTTACAGACAATTACCATGCCCTTTAAATAATAGCCTGTAACCATGACAAATACATCAGCTATCTCTTTTATAGGTAAAGAACAAACATGAAAAGTATTGAGTCCTGTTAAATCTCAGAAAGGGTGGAAAAAACAGCTAATTCCATCTGCATTAAATGCTTTCTTACCTTTTTTCTGACAATCCAATGTTTCCCACCTCAAACAGAAGCAGTGCAAAACTAAGAGGAAACAGTAATAGATCACCTCAAGGATCTTATAGGAGTCTCAACTGAGTGACTGAATTTCCACCAGATGTAAAAAAGACTACAAAAATGATTTGGTTTTAAAAATTCACTGCATATGAAAAAATTCTGTTTTCAACACTCTTGTGATATTTAGGGCATATCAATTATACTACGTGATGCAGATATCTGAAGTGAAACTGGAGGAATGAAAGTTAAATTAGGATATCCTTCCTAGGTGTAGACTAGAGAATGACATGAATCAGAATTCTCTTCAGAACAATTTTAATTTCTCTTAATAGAATCTGTTCAAACTTAACACTGAAATACATAGAAATGTGTCAAGCTATACACATTAACCTATATTTTTATGCAGCATATTAAACAGGATTAATATTAAAATTAAACAGCCCCTCTTACATTTAGTGATTGCAAATATGTGTTAACTTTTTGCTAAATAATAAAATAAAATTCTAAATGAGAATATTATTTTCAATATTTGGAATGTGTACTTTGATCTCTACAATTCTAACTGCTCTTAAGAGAATTCAGCTACTAAGTTTTCCTCTTTTATAGAACAGCATCTGAGAAAAAAGAATTATACTGAAGTAAAAAAAGAATTTTATGGCAATATTCTCTTCCTTATTTTAATGAAGATGCACTGAAAGGAAGATCTTCCCATAATTCAAAAGGTTATCTTAAGGCATGGGGGTCAAACTTGCGGTGTCATGTTGCTGTCAAGTGACATATTGTGACATTTCCCTTCATGGAGCTGGAGTGGGCGTGGTCTGTGCATGATGCATCTGGCCTGCGGGGCGCCAATTTGACACCCCTGCCTTAAGGTAACAGAATTGCCATTCTAGAAAATTCCATAGCTTTGCTTCTTTGTGGTCTTGTTCCAAAGAATGCAAAAATAATGTATTTGTGGATCAGAATGGAAGTATTCTTGGATCCACAAGACTGAATCACCTCCCATTCTGCCATGTACTTCTTCTCACTGGCTACAGGAATTAATGTGGAGAGGTAACACAAACAACTAGAGGAAATAGGGGGGGGTATAGCTAAAAGGCCCCTCTTCACACTTCTTGTAGAGTTTAGCATATCAAAGAAGATATGCTAAACTCCAAATCCAATTCTTCCTATCCATGTAAGACTGATTATTAGATTAGATTGATAATCCATGTAAGACTGATTGCTAGATTATATTAATATTTTTTAAAAATTGTATTTTTAAACAGCAGCATGATACTGAAATTCAATTTCTCCATTTTACCTTAAATGTATTTGTATAGGTTAAAAAAGTTTTTTCTTCTGAAGAAAAGTTTCAGTACAGGTAGTCCTCAAGCTAGAACCACAATTCACCTCAATTTTTTTGTTGCCAAGTGAAATATTTGTTGAGTGAATTTTGCCTCATTTTACAACCTTTTGTGCCACAGTTAAGTGAATCACTGCAGTTGTTAATAACATGGTTGTTAAATGAATCTGGATTCCCCATTGTCTTTGCTTATAAGGTGGTGACAAAAGGTGATCACATGATCCCGGGACATTGCAACCATCATAAATATAAGGCAGTTGGCAAGCATCTGAATTTTGATCATGTGACTATGAGGATACTGCAGCGGTTGTGTGAACAACAGTCCTAAGTCACTTTTTTCAATGCCGTTGTAACTTTGAATGGTCACTAAATGAATTGTTTTAAGTAGAGGACTACCTGTACTGACATTATTTGTTACTTACAGCATGTTTCTGCCAACACTCTCTCAGAATAGGCCTCTTCTTTTTATGTACCACAACCTCCTGCATATCTTCCAGAGAAGGATGCTGACCCACTTCTTCCTCAAAAGGCAACATATACTCATCCACGGGTCCTGCATTGTAGGAAATAATAATAATATGTTATACAAATTCTATTAACTTCTCGTTTCATGCTGCTAGCAATAGTAATTGCACTGTTCTCTAAGTGGTATTACAACTTATTGCCCCCAATAATCTGGGTCCTCATTTTACCCACCTGGGGAGGATGGAAGGCTGAGTCAACCTTGAGCCTGTTGGGATTTGAACTGCCCAACTGCAGGCAGCTGGTAATCAGCAGAAGTGGCCTGCAGTACTGCACTCTAACCACTGCACCATGGAGGCTCATGGTGACAGGTTAAGAGACTAGAATGAAAGCTGATAGCTGGTTTATGACTGTCCAAATTGATGATATTGATCAAAGGTCAGATAATATCTAGCATAATTTTTTTTTCCTGGAAGTCAGATCTAGGCTTCTAAAGCATAGTTTCCAAGGCCCAATGCAGCCTTCAATGGTTGTACAATAACAGATCTATATACAGTGTTTGCTTTTTGAAACTATGATGAAATCTGACAAAACGAGCATAAATATGCAGCACAGTTCAAAGTATTAGAAGGATTAACTTAATTGTAATTACAATTCTTGAAATAGCCATCTGTGAATTTATTTTTCACATCTGTGTATTTTTTTAAAAAAATTCAAAACTAAATATTTGCTCAGACATTTGTCCCATACATACTATCTTTATAGGTCTGGCTCATAAACTTATAGTTCCTAAAACTACTACATGAGATCTAAAGGTATTAATAAGGCCACCTACGAGTAAGCACAATGAGGAGACCGGTTGGATGAATTAATATGACTTACTTGAATAGCTGCAATTACAGATAAAATAAGGAATTGTGTTTTCTTTAATTCACACATAGATGACCAGAAGTGTTTACTTAAAGGATATTGTGATCATTGCAAGTGATCAGAGACAACTCATCTTCCAAAAGTTGCATTTGTCTGAGTATAAAATGTCACCTATAAAGTTGAATGAACACCCAGCATAGTTCTGGTAAGGGATATTCTGGAAAAAGTCTGCAATGAAGGACACACTGTATGAAGAGCTAGCAAAGCAATATGCAATGAACTAATTTCCTTCTTAGGTTTTTTTATTGTCTCTTTTGAATGGCGTGTAAATATGGTTTCTCTCTGTGTCTTAGTGGTGTGGCTGAGCAATCTGAATGCTAAGCTTCTAGAAATTCCCAAGTGTTTCTGGATTTGGCTTGGTCTAAGATGCTAACAGTTTCACAGTTGAAACTGTGGTTGAGTATGTCTCTGTGTTGTGAAATGACAGATTTCATTGTCAAGTTTTCAAGTTTTCTGACTGCTAGTTGATGTTCTTAGATGTGCTCCACTAGACTTCTGCCTATCTGTCCTACATAGTGGCCATTACAGGCTGTTACTATAAGTGTCAACTGCTTACCATCTGATGCTGTACATCGTGATGCCAATTCCCACAGAACTAATCCCATTGCATACATGTCTATTCTCAAAAATGCATCTCGCTGGAAGTTTATAGCGCCCTCTAATACTTCAGGAGCCATATATCTTCGGGTACCAACCTTGAAAATAAGAATAATCATTAGGCTTACAAAGATGCTAATTCAAAGTTTAAACTAATTAGATCTCACCATACATTCTAGAGAAATAATGTCAAAATCACATGGTATTTAGAATTTGGAGTCCTATAATTTATTTTGGAACAGCTTGCCATCAAAACCAAAAATATACTGAATAATATTTCTTAAAGATAGCCTTTGGAACATTTCCTATTAAAAAAAGCATTAAAATCTCTTGCTACAAATAGTTTCAGTAGCTTTTATTATTATGAAACAGTGAAAATTATTTGCAACATCTTAAATGTGCTTTCAATGATCAAAGCTTGCATTCACATTGCAAAGTAAATACAAAGCACAAACTCTAAGACACGACAGTTTCATATTCAGTAATATTTGTTCTTCTTGTCCTACTGCTCTATAATGTAAGTGTTTATAACATCATGTTATAAATTGCACCCATGAGACTATGATCTGCTACTAGCCATTTTACAAAAGTGCTTTCAGTATTGTAATGACAAGGAAAAATATGGCAGTCTCTAAAAAATAAGGTATCTTAATTTTTATTTTCATTTAAACTTACCTGTCCATGAGTATCACCAGCTGACTTCCCAGCCTCAAATTTTAAAGCAAGTCCAAAATCAGCAATACATGCTGTAAAATTATTTTTCAATAACACATTTTTGCTCTTGATGTCCCTTGAAAAAAATGAAGTACAAAATTGAAAACTGCCATATTTAAAAGGGATCAGAATAAAATTTGGACATGTTTAACTGACAGTATAACTTATTTTTTGATTATAGCTGCACAGTTGAAGACATTTTGGCTTGGTAACTGGACAGTTACTACATTTACAATTAAAACAATGACCATCACCATTCACATAGATATACAACACGAGCGCTTAGGAAATAGATGCAGAAGACGAACTAAAAACACTTACTTAGATATACTGTATAATTTGAACCTCTAATGCTACCTCTTACAAAATAACAACAGGATTCAAAATATCCTTCTCCACAATGCTCTGTGGAGAAGGAAATAGAAACAGAAAAGTGATTTCTCTATTGTGATTTTGAGGTTGCTGCTGTATCAGACAGAACCATCATTACTTTCTTTTTGACATAAAGTAATGGATAATTTTTGCAGGAGGGCACAGAGTGGTAGAGCTCCTTGCAAAACCCAAACTTTCAAAAGAAAATGATCTGTTTCCCCTCCACAGACTGGCCCAAAAAAATGGGATGCTTTCTTTCCTAAAGCCAAACAATGTACAGGAAAGGCAAAGGACCCTGACTGCAATATATGTCATATGGATAAAACAAGTGGTCTAACTGAAGTTCTATATATAAATGTAAACCAGTAAGTAAATCCTCTACTTGTATTCTATGTGCTACTGCAGTATTAAAACACTTTCCTTCATCAAGCTAAAGGAAAGGGGGGAACAAAAATTAAGAAGTGTAGCGATGTATTTCAAACGGAAAGTCACTTATCGGTTTTGCTTCACACACTGCAAGAATTGAGAAGAGGCTAGAAAACTGTGAAAGATTGTACAATAGAGAAAAGTGTTATAACCTTTCATTGCCCCAAGTACCTTTGTGAGTGACATCTAAATATGAGTCAGTCAAAATCTGGATTGCTTTCTAATGTGTCACTGCATTGTTTCTATAATCAAAACTGTGTTACAAATTAATTTTGTATTCTGATCACTGATTACTTCTTCCTTCTACAAACTGGGTTGCATCCACACTTCAATATAGCAGAGCTCTGGTTTTGACAAGACTGCTCTCAATTCTTCTACCTTGCAAGTACTTAAAAGACTGCTCTGGAGGACTGGAAAGGAGTCCAAAAGAGCATGAGATGACAACTGCATGTGGGAAAGCAATTGAAACCAGAGCTACAGCCCTTTTTCCTTAGATTCCAGCTTTCTCTATTCCTTGTTATAGAATTGGACTGAGATACATTATAATGTGGCTCATTAAGGAGGAAATCAAACACTTTTAAAATCTCTTATTACAATTAACTATCATAAAGATCAGGTGATAGATAGACAGACAGACAGAAGAGGGGGGATGAGGGTGATGGGGGGGTACCTGTGGGATATAGCTGGTTTATGCCCTTCTTTTAGACCAGGGATGTCTTCATGGAGATAGGCCAAACCTCTTGCCATAGTTTCAGCTATATGACAGAGTTCATTCCATGAAACTATATTAGCCTTCAGGAAGTCGGTAAGTGAACCCTAAACAATAAACAATATTTTTTATTTATAAACAATATTCTTCACATTATATCATATCAGTAAAATTACATGACATATTTAATTAAAAATTTAGAACTAGGAATATACTTTGTTACACAGCCGAAATAAGAGAAACCACGCACTGTGGAGAGAATATCCCATTTGCTATTCTCGAACCTGGGATATCCAAATTTTATTGAAATGCTTCTTGCGATCCGAGCTTGGATGGGAAGAATGAAAATACAGGGATAGGTTTCACACAACTCCAATTTTAATTTAAAAAAGAATTCAAAGTAACATTATCATTACCAAAATAGAAATAATTCAGTGGGCATCTTTTTAAACATAGGGGAGGACAATGTTTGAGGAATTTGGGACAACAGGGGATTATCTAGTACTGGCAATTTTTTTCTATCTCTTGATTTTCCTCCCCCCCCCAAAAAAAAAAAGTTTTACAGGTGGACATGGAAGAGGAAGACCTCTGGAAGGCAAATCACTCCCATCCCCACTATGAAAATGGTCTGAAATCATGGTCTTGTGTGGAGTTCTTCCCCTTTAAAATTTAACATTGATCTTAAAAGTGAAATCTACTAAAGTTCAGAAGCTTAAAAATTTGTCTCAAAATCTGCTTCTTTTGGAAGATATCCTATCTGTACACAATGAAAAGTTCTAATAGTTGTCACATGAACTATTACAACTAAGCCATCACCTTTTCATGAAATGCTGTTATTAACCACAAATCAACATCAATACTAGTGCCTCGTTTCTCAGCACCAATGAACTGTAGTATATTTTCATGCTTCATTCCTGGTAAGCTGTATATTTCATATTCATTTTGCCATGATTCTTTATCCTGGAACAACAAGAATCACATTAATTTATTTTTAAAAAAATACTAAATGTCTTGTCCGGATATTCAAAATAATTTCAAATAATCAAAATCATATCTGATATGCTTTGAAATTTGCCCAAATATATGGGGTGATGGCCAAAAAAAAAAAAAAATGAAGTAATACATGTTTAGGTTTTGGTTTGGTTTGGTAAATTCACATTAACAGAGAACTCTTGCTTCTAGCAATTTCTATTTAGTCAAGTTTTTTTTATTTATATGTAAACATTTTGAATACAGTGTATTGTCCAGGCATACCATTTTACAAAAGAAAAAAAAAAGAGAAAATAGTAACATATATATTGTTAACAGTAGTAGTAGTCACACAACTAAATATTCTAACCATATTGAATTATATAGACTTATTTATAATCGTATCTGATATATTGGCATATTATAATTATATGAACGTTCATGTTTAATTTATATAACAGTTGCTTTCTTCATCTAATTTCCTTTTCCTGCTTACTTTACTCTTACTCTCTAATTCTTAACCATTGATAAAAAACTATTCCATGTTAAGTAATACTCTGAGTATCTCTCCTTCAATGTCACCTGTCCATCTCTGCGCAGTCCAATATTTTCCTAATTATAGTTTCATCTGATGGGTGTTTCTCTTTTTTCCAATATTATGCAAATACAAATTCTTGCTGCAGTCAGTACATGTAAAATTAAATAATAATCCCTTTATCATAGCTTTCTGGTATTATACCTGACAAAATATTTGAAATATTTTCTGGTTTCAAATCTATATACTGCTTAATCTTTTCCAACCATGTGTGGTATTTTCTTACTTTCATACATGTCCACCACATATGATAATACGTACCTGGGGTCTGATTGCACTTCTAACATTTGGCAGAACATATTGTTAAACATTTTTACTAGTCTTGCGGTGGCAAATGCACCCATAAAACATTTTGTAGAAATTTTCCTTGCATGGAGTAGCCATTGGCAGTTTGGAATTCTTATCTCATAATTTTTGCCATTTATCTTAGTTCTATAGTATAGCCCAAAGTTTTTTGCCCATACTATCATTGTTTCTTTAACTTGTTCATCTTCCATTTTAAAGCTTAATAAATAATTTTATGTTTTTCTTATCAGTTTTTCATCTGCCCCTAACAACATCTTATCAAGTCTGTTGTTGGTTCTTTATAAAAACCCCAATGTTTTCCCATCTTTCTCATATCCTTGATTGTATTTGCAAGTGTAGCCACCAAGCTAGGTACACCCCTTGATTTTCCAATTCTTGTCTATTTTTAAGTGTACCATTCTCATTTAAAGTGTCTTTATAAAGTACCATTTTTTCCAAAATGATAAGATTTGGATGTATTTATGCTTCAATTGTAGAAAGCCAGACTGGTATTTTCCTATTTTGTGATTTAACTTTTTCCCATACTAAAAGTAAAGCATTCCTCATATGTCTTTGAAAATATCTATGCACAGTACTTCCTTCCATATCATAAAAAAACATGCCATCCTAATTGAAGATTGTGTCCCTCCAATAGTAATAATCTTTTATGCCTCAAATTTATCCATTCTTTTACCCATGTAAGTACAGATGCCTGATAGTATAGCTCCAATCTGGTAGCCCAAAAACCCCATTGCCTTTGGACTCCTGTAATATTTTTCTATTTTATTCTTGCTTTTTTCCCTTGCCAGATATATTTCAAAATTGCTTTATTTAATTCTTGAAAATACTTTTTCTCTAGTTTTATTGGTATTGTTTGAAATAAGAAAAGTAACTTCAGTAATACATTCATTTTTATGGTAGCTATTCTCCCTATCATTGAAAATTGTAAATTTATTCCATTTCTCCAAATCCAACTTAATTTGTTGCATTAATTTTGTGTAGTTATCAACTTTAATTGTGCACATTTTGCTGTTAAGTGGATGCCTAAATATTTCACTTTCTTTACTATCTGAAAGGACTATTTTCTCTGTCAGTTCATTTTCTCTGTCTGTAAGGTTTTTTTAAACTAGTATTTTAGTTTTTTGTTTATTTTCAGACCTGCAACTTTCCATGTTCCTTGATTTTCCCTTATTAATCTGGGCCAGTTATTAACAGTTCTCCTAGTATAAAAACTAAATCATCTGCACATGCTTGTAGTTGCTTCTAGCAATTCTGAACTGTGCATAAATCTTTAGAAATTTTGTGAACAAGATTATTAAATTGAGGCCAGATAAATTTAAATAATTCTCTTAGAACAACTAATAATATTTGGCAAGCAAGTTCTCTGCAGTTCTCTGGAATAAAGATAAGGATTTTTCCTGATTTGCTTCATCAAATAAATATAGACAATGAAGTGAGGTTAACAATTCAACGAAGTTCATTTGATAGTAAGACAGAATAAATCAGCAATTTTCTTTTTCTTTATTTAGTTACTTCTCCTCAGATTCTAGAATGTTTTTTCATGCTGCTGGTAAATACGCTGGCACATAAGTCATAAACAGAATAGCAATGTGTTTAAATAAAAGATTTATAATTATTTATTTCTTATAGTTTTTTTATTATGGACCTCTCTGCTCCACAGGGGGAGAAAGAAAGGGGGGGGGAACCAATAATAGGACAGGCACTGGACAATGTGTATTGCTCCAATGGCAATCACTAGACTCGGGGATGTTGCAAAAGTTGTAAATGGGCCATAAATTTATTTTTTCAGCACCATTGTAACTTTAAACGATCGCTAAATAGAATAGTTGGGTAAGTGAGGACTACCTTAATTGGTCTGAAATTGTAAATAAATAATCTGATTTGAACATATTTTGATTAAAAAAAAAAGGAATGCCCTCTGATTTTTATGAGTATTTAAATCCCAACCCTGTTATTAAAATTGAATTATTTCTTTACCCATCAGAATGGATGTCTCACTGGATCATTAAATATGTCCTTTATTTTCTTTCACATTTTACTTGGTCTCAAAAACCACTGGAATGTTTTATTAAGCAATCATATAGCAATAGCACTTATATACCACTTTATAGTGCTGTACAGCCTTCTCTAAGTGGTTTTACAGAGTCAGCCTATTGCCCCCAACAATCTGGGCCCTCATTTTACCCACCTTGGAAGGATGGAAGGCTGAGTCAACCTTGAGCCTGGTGGCCTGCAGTACAGCACTCTAACCACTGTGCTACTGAGGCTTCTGACATTTAGACATATTTTGAGATATCACCTGATTTCCTTATTATCAACAGTATTTTGAAAAACATTTTAAACATTTGTAACATTTCATAGTACCATATTTGATTGTTTGTATACCTGCACTGGGAATATTTTCACAGCAACGTATTCATTTAACAGCTGAGCTTTCCAGACACAGCCAAATCTTCCTCTAGCTCTGATCTCTAGTAACTGCAATGGTTTTAAGCCCATCAATGGGGATGGAGGAGGTGGTCCAGGGTCCTAAAAATAATAACAGTCAACAAAAGTTTTTTTTTTTAAAGTATAATCTCATTCACCAATTCAAAGACAACAATTTAGGAAGCAAATTATATCAACAAAGCTTACCAGAATGCAAACAAAGTATTAATTTTTAAATTAAATTTCAATTCTTTCTCAGCAAAAATGAAATGAATAAATCTAACACTTAAATTGTATGATTCCAAACAAAGGCATGCATACAAAATACGGAAGGAATGAAATTTCTTGAAACTAATCCAGTATCTTTAATCTCTATATATGGTCAGTTTCTGACCAAAACAGTTTCTGCAACATATATCTACTAAAATTTTTTGAAAAATTCTTTACCAAAATGAAGAAACTGTAAAAAAAATATTAAATACTCTATTTTAATGGAATTATAATTCTTTTATAGAAAATCAATATGTTTCATGCAGCCTGTGGTTAATTTCTGCATACGTACAGAATTCCTGGGGATCCATTCCTATTTTACCAACCCAGCTATTGACCCAATATCACTTGAAAGATGGGGAAATCAGTTTTTGTAGTTAGGAACTACTTAACTTTATTAGCATTTATTTATTATAAGCATTACAAGAAAGGTTTAAAGTCATCTATTATGGCAATGCTGATTGGGACTTCGAAGATACTATATGTGATTACATTTCCTGGTCCTCACTACTTCATCTACAAAAGCATCTATAGAATGTAGACAGAGTGAATTATGAATTATGAACTCAGTTATAAGTTACAAGTATCAGGGTATGATATAAACTGAAGTGTAATTATAGAATGATATGCTTCCCCCCTTTGTAACAAATAAATTATTCTAAAGATACATGGTTCTATATTTCTTGTTGAAAATAAGATGAGAAATCTTTTTTACCCAGAAATTTTATACATATGCTGTGATGTAACAATGGGTGGACTGGGTAGCACAGATAAAAAAAAGTGATAAATAGCTTTATAATGACATGGAAATAAACTTTACAACAAATGAATCACTTTTTAATCTATGTGGGTTCTTCATGCAACATAATTAAAATATTATGAGGATTAATCTTTGCTACATACAGGAAAGGGACAAAAGGTGTATATCTACCATAAGGAAGGGATAAGATTACATTTTGCTTCTCACACTTACTGAAGAATGCCACTTTTCTTTTCCTCTTCCTCTGCATTTATATAAACTATCTAATCAGGCTGAAACTTTGACTCCTTTTACATTATTCTCCTAAGCATACTACTGTATTGCTTATACAAGTAGTCCTTGATTAACAATGGTAAATAGAACTTGAATTTCCATTGTTAACTGAGGATCATGGAAAGTCTCAGGCAGCTAGCTAGCTAGCAAGTAGGCTGGCAAGAATGACAAAGGAGGGCTAGCTCCTGCCAGATTTGTGGGTAGCTTGTGTGGCACATGGTGGCTACTGCCAGGCAACTTACTGAAGCAACTTACAGCCTTCTGTACCAGTTTCCCTAGTGTTTCAGTCATTAAATGAAGTGGATGCTTTGTGAAATGTCAAATTTTAACTTCAATTTTCCTTTGCTTTACATATGTGCAAAGGTTATAAATATCAGGATTGGCTGCAAAGTTACTTTTTCATCACAGTTGTAACAGAACAGTCATTAAATGAGGCAGTAGCTATACAAAGACTACCTGTGATCCTACCTATGCCAATTCAATTCCACCATTCCAAATAGTAGTAATGTGAAATAATAGTAGAAAAATGTATTTAACAAAGCAACAGAGAAAGTATTAAATGAATACTTCTCTGGATTCAACAGGCTGCCTGATGAACTCCACATATATACTGGGTCTTCAAGATCTGGTTTCTAAAAGGAAATCTATCATGTCTATCACTTCTGACTTTAAGAAAACTCTCAAAAATAGATTAATACCGTATGCAGGTTTGTTATTTAATATCCCAGGATAATTTCAGGTGCTTAATTTTACTTAAGTTAAAAAGTAACTCTCTGAACCTTACAAGTGCATTATATTTTGAAACAGAGAGAACAGATTTTGAAACAACGAAAAATAAATGGATGTTAAAAACTTTTACCATTTAAATTTCCACAACAAAATACGAAACATTTTTCTCTTGCATATGCAGATTCTTCATCTTAACAGACATCCAATGATTGTTATGAAGAGGTTTTTTATGTCAATTTGTTTATCACATGATAAACAAGTATCACAGTATCACATGAATATACCGGGCACTGTATTAGATTTTTCTGCTCAAGCTAATGGAATATCACAATGTTTGCCATAATAGGCCATCAAATTGTTTTTTGATGCTGACATGTTATACTGTAGAAAATCCAACAAATAAAGAATCCAATAATTTTGGATACAAATAAACATCTTTTCCAAATGTTACTCCAATAGGTAGTTTGCAACTCCACAAATGTATAACTATATATAAAATGGTGCATCTTACCTCTATCATTATATGAAAGGCATGCTTGTAAAAAAAACACATACACACAGGCAAAAGGGAATTATTTCATATAATACAAAGCAGATATAAGTACGTCTTAGGAAAAGTGAGAGCCATCAGTAACTAAATGTTATAAAATTCAGCATGAATTAGATTCTCAAATGTGTGCTTCGTTGACCTTTTTTGACAATAAAAGATAGCAATAGTGTTTATATACCTCTGACTTATTTGAACATTAAAAATTTTGTAATCAAATGCTCAAATAGTACAGAAGCTTTCAAAACTTATTTCCATAAGTATAAGTAGTTAGAATGCATAAAGAAATGTAGTAATTTAATTATTAAAATATTGGTTATGTTTTAAACAAAGTAACTGTGCAAAAAATATACGTTAGTACATTACACAAGAGGGCAGTGTTGCATCATCTAACCTACAAACTACAAAGAGTAACAGTAAAACAAAACACATTACCCTCATCCTAATCTTACTTCATTTAACCATTAAACTTGCTAAACATAGTTCATTTTTCAATAATATTTTTGGAAGCTAATTAATTCTATAAATATCACCCTTCTTTCCTTTTGATCAGCTGCTTTCATTAGGAAATATCAGTATATAAATTAACATTTAATTAACTTTTAACACTAATGAAAAGGGCGTTGGTACTTACCTCATACACCCATTCTCTTTGAGCTGTGAAGAGTATCCAGTAGTGGGGAGGTGCTTAGTCTCCGCATTCACAGGCTGAGCTTGATTTGTGGAACGCTCCTCCTCCACCACGTGAGTCCTCAGCGTTCCCCATTTTTGGCGAAGACGAAGAGAAAAAAATCTCTCATCCTCACATTACAAAAAGTTCACTCGCCAAAACGGACCCACTCAGATGGAAAAAAAGCGGTGGCCTGGATTGCTCTTCACAGCTCAAGAGAATTGCCGTATCAGGTTAAGTACCAACGCCCTTTCTCCTATGAGCTGTTCAGAGCATCCAGTAGTCGGGACAATGACCAAAGTTAGGCCTGTCCATATGGGCAGGACTCCGTCTTGGATCTGGAATCTCCCTCCTTCGGTCTACTGTGGCCCTTGCAGAACTTTCTGCCGAAGAAGCCTCAGCAGAAGCAAACACATAATTTTCTAATGTTGATTACAAGTTAACAAGGGCGATGGGGAAGCCCAAGCCCGTGGCCCGACAGATTCAGTTATTTGATCGCCTGTGGGCCCATGCTGCCAAAAGTTGCTGCACTCCTTGCTTGAATGAGGCTGTTATGCCTTAGGCCCTGCAGAGATTGGGTCTGGTATGTTTTGCTATTGCCGCCTATCCAAACGGCTATCGTAGATGTTGAGGCTATGACCCTTGAGTATGGCTGAAAGACACAAATAAAAGGCCTCC
The DNA here is from genome assembly GCA_004320025.1 of Laticauda laticaudata. Taxonomy (NCBI): domain Eukaryota; kingdom Metazoa; phylum Chordata; class Lepidosauria; order Squamata; family Elapidae; genus Laticauda; species Laticauda laticaudata. Next base: position 18,832 of record BHFT01024958.1, on the reverse strand, counting down.
AATTTCCTAAAACCCGCTGTAGCTTGGATATAGATTCCGCAGTAAATGCCTTCACATCAAACTTATGCCACTTGTCCTTTCCATCCCTGTGAAGGACGGGGCAAAATTTGGAAGAATAAGCTCTTGTGTGCTGATGAAAGGCGAATTGACCTTGGCATAAATGTGAGATTGAGGGGCGAAGAAACACTCGATCGCATGAAAATGCCGAGATCTTGTTCTGATGGACAAGGCTGCAATTTTCTGAAACAACGACGAGCAAAGTGATCGCTACAAGGGAATAACTTTTGACTTAGGACAGTGGAGACTTGATGTTTTCCAAAGGTTCAAAAGGTGCCTTAGTCAGAGCCACAAGGACCTTGATAAGGTCCAGATGGATACGGTGCACTGCTAGAGGGTGTAATAATTGGGAGCTCCTTGAGGGAAAACCTTATCGTATGGAGATATGAAAAGAGAACTGAGGCCCTCGCAAAGTGAGGACTGAGTGCCAAGGCCGGCCACCATGCTTTGCCGTGACAAACCCCTTATCACTGTCCTCCTGTAAAACTCCTAGAGTCTGGCGACCAGAGGGAGAGGCAGGATCATTTGAAACTTACTACCCCTTTTGGCAGAAGGTGGACCATGTGGCGTGTAAATGCGAATTTGTTCAGGGGGCATCTGGCAGCTAGGATAGTGCGATAACCCTATTGGAGAGCTTCCGCCCTTCAAAGCCACTCCCACTCAACCGCAGACGGTCATTGTAACATTGAGAGTACGGTTGCAGGGGGGGTCTGAGTTTAAATGAGATTGCGACCGATTCTCCAGGGGGGAGCTACAAGAGACTGCGGAGGTCTGTGAACCATGACCATCGGGCCAATGAGTTGCTACTCTAGAAGTAATTCCACTCTCTTGTCTAGTAACTTCTTGGATGACCTTGGGAAGCAGCAGAAGTGGAGGGAATACATACACGGAGACCTTTGGGCCAACTACATGCAGAGCGAGTTGAAATTCCTCCGCCCCTGGATGGGTACCTGAAAAAATCTCATGGAGCTGAGAGTTGAGAGGGTGAAACAAATAGGTCCCCCACCGGCTGACCAAATGTCCGTGCCGCTTCTTGAATTAGAGATGGGTGGAAGTACACTCCGATTGTCGATGGTGGCCCTGCTTAGCCAATCTGGCCTGTGCATTTGACAGACCTAAATGTGTTCTGGGCCCTTGATGAAAGTATGTTGTTCTCCAGCACACAGGCGCTCCGCTTCCCGATTAGCTGGCTTCGATTGGGGTGCTCCCTGTTTGTTTTTGTGAGCTTTCGACTGTTCACATTGTCTGTCAGTATCAGTATGTGCTGACGGCGTGTTACCTGGGGGGAAGAAGTTGCGAAGGGTCAGGTGTATTGTAAAATTCCAGCACAGTTTATGCTGCACGACTGTACGTGTCAGAACCATGCTGCCTTGGGTTTGGAGCGTCTGAACGTGAGCTCCATCACAAACAGACTGGCATCTGTTGATGAAATGATGAGCCTTTGTGGCTCCTTGAAGAGACAGCCTCTGTTGATAATGGTTTGACACACTGAGGAGAGATTGAGAACCTTGGGTGAACCCTGACTTTGTGGTTTGGAGTTGCTTCGGCCGGATCGCTGGTACGTGGCAAGAACCACTGGAGGATCTAGTGTGAAGGCGCCCCAAGGAAAATAGAAATACTGAGCGGATCATTTTTTCCCAACAATTTTTATCGGTCATTAAGGACACCTGATTCCTTTCACCAATTTTTGAAATGCTATTTAGTCTATCTGGTGACAGATCACTTGCCCTTTCACGATGATCACCCCTAAATGGATCATCCGATAGGAATGGAGTGATTGACCTTCTTCCAATTTATTAAAAGCAATGCTCTAGTAGGGTTATAGTAATGTGTTCTGAAGTGTCTTATGACTGCCTGTGAGCGGAAGGAGATAAAATAATATTGTTAAGTAACGCTGGAGCGTACTGGATGTTCGTGAGGTAGGCCGTAATCACCGCCGGGGACGCTTGGTAAAGGTCCTGGGGGCAGAGGCTAATCGAATGGAAGGGCCCAAAATTCAATATAGTGGTTATTGTAGCAGAATCTCAGAAATTTTTATATGGAAGCCGAATATCAAATGTGGCAAGTACGCTCCCGTCATTTATGGGCGTGAGCACATCCTTTCCCGAATACCCAGTAATATTATTAGAGGTATGATTTTAAAATTTGCGATAACTAAGAAACAGTGGGAGGCGACGTTCAAATCTAATATCGCTCTTCCCTCCCGATTTGCTTTTTTTTTTTGCACATGAAAAGATGTGAATAAAAACTTATTCCTCATTGATTGCGTCGCTAGGTTGGATGGCTCGTATATCGTATATGTTAGACAGCGGAATCCCATGAGATTACGCTTGCCGGGTCTCTGGAAGGAGGTATGACATGAAGGGATCTGGAGAAATTGGATCTAACCTCCAGCGCGAGCAAAATCTTACTGATCCCTGACCTGGTGTCAGAGTAGAGGAGTCCCATTGGTCAGCGAATAACTTCAGGCGTCCGCCCAATGTGAAGTGTGGGTCCCCAGGAGTTATCTTGGTCGCGTGGAAGGGGGCCTGCTCCCTGTCCCCCGATAGGCATCTTTGAATTGACCATCCCTTCTGCCTCTGTCCAACTGAGACGGCCCTATCTGGTGTTGTCCCTGGTCTAACTGCTGGGGGTCTCTGGTATCTGAAGAGAACGATCCCGATTTAATAGGTAACATTGGGCAGAGAATTCAGCAGACTGCCGTAAGGTTGGCGATGTCTTTGGTTGAGGGCCTGAATGTTAGAAAGAAGGAACATTGTTATTTCCAAAAAGACAAGCCATCGTAAAGAGATGAACTACGTGACGAAAGGAGTGGATCTGAATAGCCACGCATCAGGAGACTGATGAGCTCTGCGTAGGGCTAGCTCGACCGTTTCTCTTGGCTTTAAAGGCTCCATGTGCCTCACTGAAATAGAGGGGGACCGAAATCCACTATGGGCTCACTCTACCTTGGAGTCCCCCAGAAACTTTGCAAATTCAGGTCCAAGTTGATATTTCCTATTCCTATCCGTTGGGGAGGTGTATACGCTGCAGAAGCCACTGCATTCTGCACCAGGTCCGAAATATTGGGTGGACTGGAATTCCTCTGCTTCAACTACCGGTTGGTTTGAAGGTCATGTCTCTGGTCCTTCCCTGAAGGGTCAGGTGTGTCAGAAGTTTTGGCTTGTTTAGGCCCTGCCAAATATTCTTGCCTTAAACAAGAAAGATTTGAAAACTGTGCGCGCTATAACTGTAAAAGCAGGCTGGTTCAAAGGAATAAGACCTCTCATCCTCAGACATTTCTTCCTTCTAAGGGGTCTGCCTCTTGGAAAAGGGGCTCACGAATCCGTGAATTGATCCCATTTCAGACTAGGCCATTTGAAAGATTTGATCTACTTCCTCCTCTGGCCCTGTGGAGAGGGGTTCTCTCCCCTGTAAATGTACCTGGACGGGTGTTGTTCCGACCTGGTAGTAACCTCAGAGATATGAGGTCTTTGGTCGTATTATAGGGTAAGTCTGGACCATTATCGTTTGTTGAAGCCCCGCTGCACATCACTGGCTAATAGCCATCTCCATCCAGGCTTTCATCCTTTCTGGAACCTCTCAATGAAGCTGTCACCCTGGTGAAGACCAGCGGCTATCGGAGTGAATGTGGCTTCAGGGGCCCATCTGGTTGGTTGTCCAGACACTTGACCCTGTTGTCCTTGTGGAGTTAAAGCTGCACCTGGATGAAAAGGCAGAGATCTAGAGGAGGAGGAGGTGTGAAAAAAACTGACAGACTGGAAGAGGGGGCACCCTGAGATACAGTGTGGACCTCGCGAGAATGCCTGTCTATTTGCTTTTGTAAGGCCTCATGGCGCCTTAAGGCGTCCCTTTCTGAGACTTTAGAATTTCCACTGTGTTTTGGATTTGGCTTTGATTCTTCAAGCAAGGTGTCTGAGAGGTGCTACCATCTGCTTTTGATTAAAATTAGAAATACAGTAATTGAAGTATAATCTGTGTAACAAGGCGGTTGGCATGCCCAGGAGATATATATATATATATATATATGCATGCTGTTCAGCTTCCTTCAGGTATTATCCCACGTCATTGTAGTGCTTTTAAAGTTGTAGCAACGTTTCAGCAGAATCTCATCTGCCATCATCAGGCTTCTGTATTGAGTTTGTATGTTTGTATGTTTGTACAATGACGTGGGATTAATACCCCAAAGGAGCTGAACAGCACACATGTAAGACCCGCGAAAACTTAAAAAACATATACATACACCACACCACACACACACACACATATATATATATATTGTTTGTGCTGTTTAGCTTCCTTCGGGTATTATCCCACGTCATTGCTGTTAAAGTTGTAGCAACGTTTCAGCAGAATCTCATCTGCCATCATCAGGCTTTCTGTATTGAGTTAATTCCTAGTTTCAAATTTGAGGCTGGTCATTCTGATTGGCTAGGAGCCTGGGTCTGTGTTCATTGGACTTGGAGTTTGATTGATTGGTGTTCCTGGTTTTCTTCTGTCTGTTTTGTGGCTTTGATTGGCTGGCAACACTCTGTTCTTGTGTTGGAGGCTTTCAGGGCAGCTTGGCTCCGTGGGAAAGGACGGCTGCTCTTCATTAAGCAAGCTGCTCTTCATTAGCAAGCTGGGTTTCACCTGGGTGCCTGGTGGGGGGGGTGTTAGAGTTGGAGCTATCAGAGGGAGTCTGTTTGTGCCCAGGTGTTTGCCTGGGCTTGTGTGTGGAGATCTTTCTATTTGAGAGTGCAGCTTCCAAATGATTGACAGTCTGGTGAATCATCTCTCTATTCATTCGCTTTCAGGTCTTTTTTCAATCTCGATCGCTTCTCTGATGATTCTGTGGCTGGGGTTTTCTATAGTGGCTAGGTTTTTAGTGCATTGAAGTTGATGTTGTGACCTGTGGTTTTCATGTGTTGGACTAGTGAGGAGTGTGTTCCAGCTTTTTTTACTGCATTTTGTGTTCATCTAGGCGGGTACTTATTCTTCTATTGGCTGTCCAATGTATGTGGCCGGGCAATGATGTACAGGGAATTTCGTATATGCCTTGGTTTTTCCAGGTCAATTTTGTCTTTGGGGTTCTCAGGATGAGCCTTGCTATTTTTTTGTCTGTTTTGAAGGCAGTCTTGATGTGATGCCTGTGTAGTATCTTACTGATTTTATCTGTAGTACCTCTTATGTAGGCAAGACACGCTATTCCATAGGTCCTGTTGGTCTTTCTAGGTCTCTGTATGTCTTGGTGTGTTTTTTGTGGATCAGGTTGGTGATTTTGTTTTTTTGGAAGCCATTGGCTGTCAATACTTCAGTCAGGGTGCATAGTTCAGTCTTATATGTGTCTTAATCTGCAGGCTTTTGGTTCTGGTAATTAGTGTTTTCGCTACGGAATTTATCTGTGCTGGGTGGTGGTGGGATTGGGCGTTGAGGTAGCGGTTGGTGTGTTTTTTCTTCTGGTATACGGTGTGTCCTAGTGTGCAATCTGTTTCTTTTGTAGATTAGTACATCTAGGAATGGTAGTTGTTTATTTCCGTTTCCATGGTGAACTTGATTTTGGGGTGTGTGTTGTTTAGGTGTGTTAGAAATTGTTTAGGTTTTTCTTTTCCATGGGGCCAAATCACAAAAATGTGTCATCGATGTTACTTTGCCATAGTTTTGGGTTTGTGGGTGGCATGAGCAGGGGCGTTGCTACAACTTTAACAGAACTACAATGACGTGGGATAATACCGAAGGAAGCTAAACAGCACAAATGTAAGTACCCGCGAAAGCTTAAAATACATACATCACATATATATATGTATGTAATGTATGTGTGTGTGAGTTATAATATATATTATATATTTGTTTTTTTTTAAGGCTCTCGCGGGTACTTACATTTGTGCTGTTTAGCTTCCTTTGGGTATTATCCCACGTCATTGAGTTTCTGTTAAAGTTGTAGCAAAAGTTTCAGCAGAATCTCATCTGCCATTATCAGGCTTCTGGAACTGTGAGACACACATCACACAGAAGCCTTGATGATGGCAGATGAGATTCTGCTGAAGCTTTGCTACAACTTTAACAGAACTACAATGACGTGGGATAATACCGAAGGAAGCTAAACAGCACAATATACATATATATATATATATATATATATATATATTATATGTCGTATCTCAGTAATATACTTTATTGAAAATTAAAATATTATACTGTTTAAGTAGTTTGTTACATGAGTGATTATTATGATTGTAAATAATTATTATGACATTATTGCTATAATTGCTTTGTAATTGCTCCTATGAGTAGTGATTTTATGTATTTCAATATTAATAGAACAACCCAATATTAATGAGTAATCCAATTAGCCAAATAGCGAACGCCTAAGGCCCGATTGATGATTGTAAGGGCCTTCAGTAGCTTCCCTGCACAGGCAGACACTGGCCTAGGGTTGCTGCTGCTGTGCCATTGAGAATAAGCGCTGTGAGGGTTACGCCAACAATTTCAAAAGAGAATTAATTAATCCTCGAGTGCAGGTAGCTAAACGAGGATAAAACAACTCTCAGAATCCTGAAGGGATTCTGTTGCTCGAGCAGAAAATACCTCACACAGACAGACAAGGTGCGCAGCCACAAAGGTGGTACTCAAGATGGCCTCCAGCATTAAAGTCTTTTTTGCCGCACTTTCTCAGCAGCAGCTTCCCACCTTTGCAAACTAGCCAGAAACGAAGCCTGAGCTCTCAAACAACAGAAGGCGGAGAAGAAAGGGGAATTAATCCTAATTAACTCCCCCATGAAGAAAACGGTTGTCGGAGGGGGGGTAAAGGTGATACGACTTTTAAAATGAAATATCAAGCCTCTAGCAAGCAAACAGAATAAAGACACACGCGACAATCAAAACTGGCAGAGGTAAGAAAATTTTATCTGTGGGGAGATGGAGCAGAGCAGCTCCAAAAAGCCTCCCACCACTCTTTTTTTGGGAGGGGGGCACGAACAGCACTTCCTTTAAACCGGACTCTCAGACTGATAAGGATTGAAGGCTAAAGACAAAGGAAAAAACCAAAGGAAAACCGAATTGAAAATCAAACCTGCTAATATTCCTGTTTCAGTCAAGGAAGTATCCAAAGCACTGCCTGTCTCGCACAAGGCTGAGCAAAAAACTGGGGAACGCTGAGGAGTCACGTGGTGGAGGAGGAGCGTTCCACCAAATCAAGCTCAGCCTGTGAATGCGGAGACTAAGCACCTCCCCACTACTGGATGCTCTGAACAGCTCATAGGAGAACATCTCATTTTTTATTTTTTTTAAAGTGGAGGTGAGCTTACTGATAAATTGAGGGAAATGCTTTTTAAACTAATATAAAATTCACTAAAAATCAATAGCAAAATGAAAAAACGAGGCAGGATTGGGAGGAGAAATTTCTATCGTCAACATTCATACCAACCTGTGATTCTACCCCCACAACCGCTCTACCTAAGTTATAAATGTACTTCTTTCCCACATGAAAACTACTCAGCAAGTAATTATACTGCTGTCACTGCCTTTTCTGAGATCTGTCCCATTTACCAGGAATCTCCTTTCCCTTCCTCTTAAAAAAATGCCACCAGATTTTCCCTTTCAATCAACAAGGTAGTCATCAAGAAAGAAGGATTCTTATTTTAATAAAAGCAGTAGGTACTTGAAAGAACAGTTTAAATACAGCAAGTTGCACAAGGAAGAAATGTGTTTAAAATCCAGTGTTTACTGATCCACAAACACTCAAAGCAAGCAAAAATGTAGGTAACTGGAGCAGATGCAAAATTACTTCCCAATCATGTGTGCCTCACTGAGCAGAAATCAAGATAAGGGGAATGGGTGGGAAAAATCATCGTTCATGTGATAAACATTCCCTGTCAACCTTACTACTGTAGTTTCTATTCTTCCAAGATGCTAATAAATTACAAAGAAATGCCTGATATTCTCTTCTCTTGAATCTTCTCCTCCCAAGTCAAAAAATATTTAAAGGTCCAACCAGATAGTCAGCAGGTCACTCAGAATGAGGAGTTTCCTTAATCCATTATATTAACACTAACTGTGCAAAATCAGAAATCTTCAGCTTTATAAAGGTAGAATCTCTGATGAGGAAAAATATAGAAAATGAGAGAAAGAAATCCTCCTTTACTTCCCATGTGCAAACAACCGGGTGAAAAAAAATCAAATGTTTTTCTAATGATTCATATTGGTAATTGGATTACAGAAATACTAAAACAATGTTGACTATATAATAAACTGCCTTAACAGAAAAGCCTGTGCAAATTCTTCAGAAACAGAGTTGGTAATGTACCAACTTTGTCCAGTCTGTATGGCTGCTTTGAAAACTACTCCCACCAAGCTTTAGTCACAAATGTCTGCCGGTTTGCAAAGTGAAATAGTTACACCAGGCTATATTAGGCAGAAGCAGTTTCTTATGCACTGGTTTTGATAATTTGAAGAGGAGTTGATCCTCTTTCAAAGGAGTTTCATAGCCTTATTGTATAGTAAAACAAAATAGTGCTTAGCAGCCCAGCATGTAAGATCTCATTCAAAGTGAAAAAAGAAATTATTTCCAGTGCTTATCAACTTCTTGATGTCAGGAACATCTGACATAAATTACAAAAATTCAGTGGAATAAAGGATTTCAATGTGTGTAGAATATGGCTAATGATATATGGCATTCAAAATATAGGTGTAAAATTAAATAGAAGCAGAGTAACTGTACCAACTGCTCCAAATACAAAAGGATGATAAAGAAGTACTGAATTGATCTAATCTGGCAATAAAAAAATTGTTAAGCACTGCAATAATTACACTTCTAATTTGGAAGATACTGCTTTTCAATGAATATCTTGCAAACTTCAGTGTGATGGTACCATTTTCTGAGGAGCTAACCAGATACTGTTATGCAATCAACTGGTTTTAAAGTCTATATATACTTTCTAAAGATTAATAATATATTAACCAATACTTATTGTTTGTGAAGGACAATGATCACAACCAAATTAGTTCAAATAAACCAAATAAGTATGCTGAATCAAGATTGACAATACATTTGTCATAAAACTATATAATCTACTGTAAAATAATTATTAAAAACAATTCTACCTAGGAGTGGGATTCAACCGGTGTTACTGCCGATTTGGTGACTACTGCAAATAGAACATATAGAATAAAAGTATTGAATTTATTGTTTTGGTAGACAAAGACATGGGTGGATCAGAATATGAAGCACATCTAAGGTGTCCTTCCTTTTTCATATCGCAGATGAGTTGCTTGGTACACAGTATTATTCTCCTTGATCAAAGCAATGCAACTCATAACTTCTCTGCTACAGAAATAATAGGAAGGGTGTTCTTTCCAAACCATTGCAACAAGAAATACCTTGTGAGATGAAGATGGCCAAATACTTCTTGTCTAAGACTAAATGAACCAAGTTAATTTTACTCTTACCATTTTAATAATAATCATGAATCATTTGTTTCCAGAAATACAAACTAGGCAACAAGTTCAATCACATTGAAAACAACACTAATATCACTTTCAGAAATAAACTCTGGTTGCTAGCCCATTTGGGTTTTCAATTTTTTTATTCACTGACTAGTAATTGACTAGTACATGGCACAGAAGGTGGGCAATGGCACCGATGCTTGAACTCATTCCTCTTCTATCAGGTACAAGAAATGCCTAGTATTCTACAGTTGTTTAAATGAAAAGTTGAAGTAAATTTTAACTGACAGGTTTTATTTTTCAAATTACATCCTCAGAAACTATTTGATTATTGGAGTAAAAAATAGTAACTGATAAGCTAATTTTCATTTACTTCATAAAAGAAAAAGGAGCCAGGAAAATGATGAAACCTTCTTACAACTTTTGTGCACATAAGGAACCAATTTAAAGTAGAGCTGCTCACTAAAACATTTGCATGAAAATTATAGAAACAATTTCTCCATTATTTTTTTGAATAGGTATAGCCTTGGGTCATACTGTAGTCTCTGTATGGCTCAAATTCGTTCATTTTGCAGCATTTAGTACTGACAGCTATTTAATTACTTCCATGGATGTAAAGATACCTTCAAAGATTCTGCATTATTCCACAACAAGGTAAATGTTACTTTATGGCTATAGATAGTATTATTTTGGTAGAAAACTGAAGTGGTTGGCCGATCCTATCTCCCTTTCATTTTTACAAAATGTTTTAATATTGCACATACTGATTTTCCAAGGTAGGTGGCAGGATCTGGCTGATCTTTAAAAGCTCAGGAAGTTCAGACCTGGTTAATACTTGGAAAATCAGAAGGAAATCTCAGGGCTGACATAAAAAGGGGAAAGTGTGTGTGTGGCGGGAGGGTTGGGGAACCAGAATAAGCCAATGGCAAAGCATTTCTATATTGTTGCCAAGAATATCATGTAAGTATGTCCATGAAGTCAACTGGTATCAAACTACACTCATGAGACTTGATTTCATTAGACTGATATGTCAGTTGTACTTTGCTCTTCCTTTTTAAAATTGTTCTGATTTTTTATTATAAATTATTTTGGATATTCTTTCTTATATAGATGATATAAACCTGTTTATAAACAGTTCAATTATTTTAAATAAATCAACTTTTTCAACTTCATAAAAATGAGCCTTTTAAGGGACTTTTTTCAGCTACAGGTTGCTTACAGTATGCAGAAATGTTCTTGCAATCAAACTTATGTATCACTGATTGTATCTACTGCAAATATGTTGATAATCCAATTTATACTCTACATTCATAGGTTTATATTAGGTTCCATGTCTAGTCAGATCATTTTTCTGTTCAAATTCTTTTATATTGTACTCCTAATCCACTGATTTTTATAATTACTCTATGTTTAATGGAACTGATAAAAATGGTAATGCCAAAATTACAATTATAGAATATGCACAGAAGAATTTATGAAAATGATCACGTGTTTTAATGATCATAAGACTGGTCGTAGCACTTTTCATACTTTTCGTTATATTGAAACCTCTCTGCAGCTGCTGCTGCTGCACACAAATACCCCTCTGTAAAGTCAAGGGGATCCTTAAGTAGTGTGGACTTATATTTTGCATCACATTTTGTATGACAATGTTTATGAAGTGTGCATATACTTCTGTATAAATTATGGATATTCATAAAATTTACTTTAAAAATAATTTTGAAATATAGCCAAGTTCAACAAGGACAGTCTTTTCTAGATTTTCTAAACAATAGGATCTAGTGCAGAAAGCCAACAAATTACAATGGAAGCTGGCAATATTATTCAAATGTCAATTATCTCCAGCAAACAGTCATTCATAGTGCAAATATCCACCCCAAAACTGCTGTCAAACATACAGCTCTACATGCAAAACAGTTCCTTCCAATAGCAAGGTACTGACTTACATAAACACCAATGCATGGGCAGCAACAAGCATGAAGACTTTTTATCTCCTGACATATTTTGAATGGTGATAGGGCTGAACTGCTTTGATTATTTAGATACCTGAACAAAATTAGAATACAACTGAATATCCAAAAAAAAATTATTTTAAAATATTTTTTCCAAATAATGAGAAAAACAAGAGTTTTCCTAAATTTAATATGTGTACTTTACATCCTGTTACCATAGATGAGTAATTTGCAAACATATCATATACAAATGATAAAGTTCAAAATATTTACTTTAAGCTGTGCCTTTTGCAAAATGTAGTTTTGCAAAGGATGCTGACAATCTTTTTATGAATTGTGGAAGAGAGAAACAAAACTAATTTCAACTAATTTCTTCCTCTAGCTACAGACTCTCAGATCATATGCCAACAGTTTTCCAAAAATCTTTTAAAAAAGTTAAATAGCTACCGTCAAAGGTAACAAGTCTATATTTACTTGAGAAAGCTAACAAAAAGATGGGATATAAATCTGACAAAGAAACAAAAGTACTTCCATTCAAAACAATGCACTTACTTGGGTTGGTACAAGTACTGGAGGATATGCTAATTTGTGGTGTCTGTACATCCAGAATGAAAAGAGTACAATCACTGCTATTCCCATTATAGGTCCAAGAGAGTAAAGCAAGGTACTAAACAGAGGTGGTTTAGTTGGCATAGGATTGGAAGTAGCTGCAAGGGGAAGAAGTTTTCTTATAATTCATTTTTTTAACACAGAAAATATAAGCAATTCTTAAAAATTGAAGACATTTAAGCTATCAATACATTAAAGTTATCTATGACACAGCTGAAGCTTAAATGTTTAAATTTTAGGTTTGCCTTTAAGATCATAGTATTTTGCCTATTCAGACTGAGCTGGAAGGCACGGTTAAATGTATCATCAGTTTGGAATCATTGCGCAGCCACAAGAAACCCAAATCCAGCTCTGCAGAATTCCATTGATCCTTATCTAGCACCAATTTAGCTTTGACCATAAGTTTACCAGATTCTTGTGCATAGTAGCAATAATAATATTATCAGTGTTTTGAACTGGTGAATGTTCTCAATTCTTTGCACCTGACAATTGTAGTCATTGTAATTTAGTAAAAATCTTTACTGGATGCAACCATCAGGCAGGGGTCTCCAATCCCCGAGCCATAGCCTATTCGGAATTGGGCCTCACAAGTGACTGGATGGAGCACACAGGCAGTTCAACTTGTGTGAGTGAAGGCTGGCCTGCCAATCGTGCAAAGGCTGCATGCGTGCTGGCCTGCCACTTGTATGGCCCAGTTCCCTTTCTCTCCCTGTTGGCCACCAAGCCACAAAGGTTGGGACTGCTGATATAGATTATTGTTGTGATAAAAGGGAGATACATAAGGTCAAAATTCAGCAATAATTTTTCCAATCTAATCCAACTTCAGATGGTCCTTGTATTACAACCATTCATTTAATGACACTTCTGTGTTAGAATGTGCATCTGGAGAAACAACAGAGGAGAATCTTGCTAGCCCAAAGATTTCCCAACAGTACATTCAGGAGGGAAGTCCAAATTAAGAGACTGCAAATTCCCAAAGTAGTTGGTGGGGAGGGGGGAAATAACTTTTAAAATAGCCACACCTTAGGACAGTGATGGTGAACCTTTTTGTTGTCGTGTGTCAAAAGTGCATGCACGTGCGTGCGTGCCGGCATCCACAATGCAATGGGCTCCGCCCCCCCTGCACTTGCGCACACAATACCCCTGCCCTATCACCTTACTTGCACTGCACATGCGTGAGCTTCCCAGCTTATGTTTGGCCCGTTTGAGGCTGTTTTCACCCTCTCGGAGGTTCAAGGGAAGCCTCTGCAGCCTCGGGGGGACCGAAAAACGGGACTTCCAGAAATAATGGAAGTGCCCATTCTCAGCCTCTGGAGGGACTCTGGAGCCTGGGACATGCCATTTTTGCCCTCCCAGAGGCTTGAGGGAAGCCTTGGGAGGCTGAAGATGGGCCTGTTTCAGCACTTCCGGTATTTTTGGAAGGCATGTTTTTTGGCCTCCTGAGGCTGCAGAGGCTTCCCTTGAGCCTCTGGGAGAGCAAAAACAGCCTCCCCTGAGCTCCAGAGGCCCTCAAGAGACTGAAAACGAGCACTTCCGGTATTTCTGAAAGGCCTGCTTTTCGGTCTCTGGAGGCAACAGATGCTTCCCTCAAGCCTCTGGGAAGGCAAAAACAGCCTCAAACAGGCTGAAAATCAGCTGGGAGGCGCAGGCATGCGCAGTGCAGGTAAGTTTAGCTGGGACTCTCATCCCGCACAAATGGTTCTGCGTGCTGTAGGTTTTCCATCATGGCCTTAGAACCTCTCCAAATATATCTATTAGAGAAGTGAGTTATTGCTGTAGTTTATGTCCATTTAGTATAAGCAAATAAAATATTGGATTTGATTGGATTTTACAGTGTGGTCTTTGGGCTTGGGCTTGACAGATTCAAAATTATGATAAGCTCAGAAAAAAATTACTTATCACCCATTCTTAAAGACCATCACAAAACTTCTGTAGTCACATGATCACCATTTGGGTGCTTGGCAACCAGCTCAAATTTATGATGGTTGTAGCATCTTGCAGTCATATGATCACGAACTCTGGCTTCCAACAAACAAAGTCAACTGTGAAAGACAGATTCACTTAACAACTGTGATTTGCTTAACAAATATGTGATTTGTTTAATGACAGTGGTGATTCCCTTAACAATTGTTGTAAAAATAGTTGTGAAGTTGGGTCCAGTCATGTGATGCCTTGATTTATGATCAGACCGACCTTCAATGGAAATTTTGATACCAAGTGTGGTTGTAAATCAAGAACTACCTGTATTGTTTAGTATTGTATCTAACCAAGGCTGCTGTATCCAGGTCCCTTCCTACGTTTCCTTATTTACAACTATCATCACCCAATAGGATAACAGAAAAATACATGTTATCTATAAGCATGTTCAATATTTAATATAGGTTTTAAATTCTAAATAAATTTCTCTGTGCGAGTCTTTTTAGGAAAAGTTATATCACATACGTTGTGTAACCTCCATCTCTGGAAAGTAGAAAAAATGTTCATTGCACATGTTGCCCTCACAGCAGCAGAAAAACACTTCAGGGCTATCTTTCTTTTCTATACAGTCAGTTCTGAAAGAGATTAAGATCAGTTAAACATTAAAATGGTACAATTATACTTTTGAAATCCAGCAAAAATTGCTAGGAATAAATTAATACATAAAAGGTTGAATATCTGAGTAATTATAATTTTGTGCAAAAGTACATCAAACTTTCATTTGGCTTCCATAATGAAAGGGAACAACATAAAAGATACTACATAAAAAACAGCACAAATCACACAAATTGTATCAAAAGATGATACCAGTCTGATACCAGCAGACTGCCTATTGCTTCTTATAAAGTGGTTGCTAATCATGCTAATCTGAAGTATCTCTTAAAATAACAGTACAAATCTTCTACACATCTAACATGCGAGCTTGTTTTTCATTTTGAGAAAAGGCCTGCAGGAAATAGATAGAAAAAAATACAGAGAATGACTGGCGCTTCAGCTCACTCTCAATTTAAATTATGACTCCCTTTAGCATTTCAGCCTACATTTAATACTGCACTGCATTAGCTGCAACCAATGCAGTTCATGCAATTATGCAGGACTGTCTCACCAATCAGATATGTGAATCTGAAGAACTTTCTCCACATCAGATTAGCTCAGCACTAGTCTGTTCCAATTTGATTACCAAATCAAAAGCAAATTTGGAAAAATGAATCTTTACATCCTATTTTTACTTATGGAAAAAAACAAACACATCCAATGTGGTTTTGGCTATTATTTATCAACAAAGCCTCACAAAATGTACATAAAACTAACCAACTTTTACACAGAAGAATGAACAAACAAATCTGGCATTAAAATAGAAATACCTAAAAAGTAATGTGGCAAACCCCCTAAACAATGAAAGATCACTCTATCACTTACTTTCAGGAATTTATTTGGTATTTTACTCTGTTTAAATTTTGTGTAATAGTCTATAGTATAAACTATAGAATAAATTATAAAATAGTATAAACACATCATCAAATTCTATACTTTTGAACAAGATTAAACTTTACAAAACAGAAAATGTATGAAAATAGTCACGTTTGCTTGCCTGTCATAACAATTAATATCATCCAACCAGCAACCCTTTTTCACAATTTCAATAGATCCAGAGATATTCTTCCATGTTGCAAAGCAGTGTTTTCTTTTATCTTTGTCACCATAGCACAGTTCAATGCCACTACGATTTGTCTTATCGTTTTCCCAATTAGCATTGTAGAAGATGCATTCCTGTGTTTCTGATCTGCCTAGTATGGCACCTGCAAGGAATTGGTTTTTAAGAATTAAATTCTGGATAATCTTGGAAAAATAATTAAATACTAAGAACAAAGCTGTATTTAAAATGTCTTGCAATTTTTACAACATAAATATTATGTCTGCATTTCAGTCTGGCATATATTTCTTTTTTTATGGCAGAACAATAGCTGCTTTTATTTACTATTTTTAATTTAATAATGCAATTTTTTTGGATATCAAAACTCATTGTTTTCTGATATTCACAGCAAAGCTATCTGTAATAATTTCTATCTTAAGAAACAAGTAAAGTACAATTCCATCTATTCTATCTCTAAAATTACTTGTCATTTGCCAATCTAGTGAAATCTCTTTACCATAAAGGATGTTGGTGGAAAAATATGATTTTATACAGAAATATCATCTCCTAGTTTTCCTGTAAGATACTGAGGAATTCTAATAATTCCTTGTGCCATGTAAAACAGAAAACAAAATGCACACTATATTTCTTGTCCTCTGAAATTCTAGCATAAAATCAATAAACATCTAGAAATGCAGGCATAATCTTAAAATAGTTGGCAGCTCTTTAATACTCAGTCTAAACTATGACATTATGTCCAATAATGTATTAAATTTTTCTGTTTCTATCTTCTGTCCTTACATTTTTCATTAAAGCATATTTGCCTATGGCTATGTTAGATTCAAAACATGTTTCAGATACTCCATTTAAATTTCTAGTCATCAATTTTCTTTCAGTTCACTCAGGCAGGAGAGAAAAACAGACAACTCTTACAACCTTTACATGTGTAGAGACAATGTCTTATAAATACAGACTGTCAAGTTATCCGAATTCATATTTTCATTTGAAAGTTATTAAAACATGTTTGACTAGACTTCATACTTCTAACATAAAATGTCATTAGCATACTGTATTTCATAACCATATAGAATTACTGCAGGCATACTCTGATTCTGCTAGAAAAAGGAAGAGAAGGAATAGACAAGACGAAAAAGCAAAAATAAGATACAAATTAAGCAGGCGCAAGTGATTTATTTTCTATTTAATAAAACTCACAAAATGCAGATCTACTGCAAATAGGAATAATGCAATTTTATCAGTAAAATCTAATTAAGTGATAGTATAAGAGCAAAGGTTCTAATTTCAAACTCGAAGTGTATTTTTTAAAAAAATATGACAATCCTTATATTTGAAGACTCAAATACTTTAATTGTTTTGCAATTAAGGAAAAGTACTTTATAAATTGAATTTCTGAAAATTTACACCGATTTCAATGGAACTTACTCATATCAAGAGTCATTTCCATACTTAGGGTTGGTATGGACTTTTAAACAGCTGACACTGTGTCTCCAGAATTTTTTAAAAATTTTTAATATGAACCGTACCAAAGTAAACCAAAAGTGGAAAAATGGACTAACATGGGCTGTGGATTTGTATTATTCATTGGATTTTGAGGTACTCAACTACATATGGCTTAACAATTTTTAAATAGATTTTTTTTTAAAAAAAGGAAGATGACTACTCAGGCAAAAATAATAATAAAGAAAAAACAAATGAAAACATGTAAACACACATGTAAGTCCATGAAAATATACATGTCCTTCTCTCTTTTTCCAACAGGAAGAGCGAACAAAACATGGAAATGTAGTAATTAAACAATTACTAATTAAACAAGGAACAAAAGATAGGAATAAAAATTTATGCCAGTGACAAGATTTCTCAACAGTATTGGTCATTCATTATCTTGTAGTGATCGGCATATGTGGGACTGATTGGGGTAGATTGTAGGGATGATAACGAAATATAATTTCATCATATTTTATTTATCTATATATTAAATTATTGTATTTTATTCCAATTTCATTTTAAATTGTATTTTATCAAATTCTATTTAAATTGTTTTTATCAAATTTTAGTAATAATTTGTGTCTGAAACTCTGCATTTGATATGGCCCAAGGGCTAATCAATAAAGTCAACTAACTATCTTGTAGTGTATCCAGAAACACTAGAAGCCAGCACAGTTCATGTTATTTTATTTCTACAGATAGTCCTGGACTTACAACAGTTTATTTAGTGAATGTTTGAAGTTATAATGGCATTGAAAAAAGTGACATGATCATTTTTCACAGTTATGACCTTTGCAGCATCCCTAGGGGCGTGTGACTAAAATCCAGCAGCCTGGCAACTGACTCGTATTTATGGCAGTTGCAGTGTCCTGCGGTCATGTGATCATTTTTGCAACCTGACAAGCAAAACCAACAGGGAAACCAGATTTAACAACCATGTTACTAACTTAACAACTGCGATTCACTTCACAATTGTGGCAAGAAAGGTTGTAAAGAAAGGGACAAAATTTACTTAACAAGTATCTCACTTAACAATAAAAATTTTGGGCTCAGTTGTGATCATAAGTTGAGGACTACCTGTATTTGTTGTATCTAATAGGAGCTGCCAAACTCTGTTTAGGTGCAATTTCCAAGTCAGCTTTTAGGACACCTTCATTTAGCATACCTTATTAGCAATATATAAAAAAGCAAGTTTCTACAACATGAACGACTGTAGTAGCTAGATTTTAGTAATAACCACTCATAAATTCAACTCCTTATTATGCATATAAAGGTAGCTCTTGACTTATGATCTAAATTGGGACAGGAAAATTCATTGTTAAGTGAGGTGAGTGTTCAGTGAGGCCTCTGTGACTGCACCAAATTGTATTACCTTTTCTGCCACAATCTTTAAACAAATCTCCATGGTCATTGAGCAAGACATCATGTGATCCCAATTTGTGACCTTCCCTGCTGGCTTCCCCTTATTGACCTTGTTGGAAGCTGGCTGGGAAGGTTTCCAAAATGTCATCACATGACAACAAGATGCTGCAGCTGTTCTCCTATGAGCTGCTCAGAGCATCCAGTAGTGGGAGGTGCTTAGTCTCCGCATTCACAGACTGAGCTTGATTTGTGGAACGCCCCTCCTCCACCACGTGACTCCTCAGCGTTCCCCAGTTTTTGCTCAGCCTCGTGG
>BHFT01024956.1:0-34666 GCA_004320025.1 Laticauda laticaudata | reverse complement strand
GGTGGTATTCAGCAGGTTCTGACCAGTTCTGGAGAACCGGTAGTGGAAATTTTGAATAGTTCGGAGAACCGGCAAATACCAGCTCTGACAGGCCCCGCCTCCATCTATTCTCTGTCTCCCAAGTCCCAGCTGATTGGCTGGGTCTTCTTTTGTTGCCCTGCACAGGAGAACAGACCTGGAAAGCAAGTTAGTGGAGTGGGGAGGGAATGGAGATTTTGTAGTATCCTTCCCCTGCCATGCTTACCAAGCCACACCCACCAAGCCATCCACCCCTAGCAAGCCACACCCACAGAACCGGTCATAAAAAAATATTGAATCCCACTGGCCTGCATCTCAAAAACTGGGTAATGCTTCAGACAAAAAGGCTTAAAACTTTTCTGACTTCATAATATAGGTTTTCCATATTATGGATCCACTTGCTGTTCTGCCTTAGATGTCAAATGGCCAGTGATACGTAAGTTTGTTTAAAAAGTATGCTTAATATATCGAGGCTTGATTAAGGTACAGAAGGTCCTTGACGTATGACCAGATTGATACCAAGATTTATGTTGTTGTGAGACATTTGTTAAATGAGTTTTGCCCTGTTTTACAACCTTTCTTGCCTTGGTTGCTAAGTGAATCACTGCAGTTGATAAATTAGTAACCCAGCTGTTAAGTGAATCTGGTTTCCCCATTTATTTTGCTTGTCAGAAGGGGATCACATGACCTTGGGACACAGAAAGATCATAAATATGAATCAGTTGTCAAGTGTCTGGATTTTGATCACATGATCCTGGGGATGCTGCAAAGGTTATTATAAATTAGGCGGTCGGAAGAACGAAGGCAACGCAGAGCAATATTCAGCAGAAACTTTATTTAAAAATAAAGGATTGCCATGGCTGCCACAAGCTAACAGGGCAGCCGACTGACAGGCAACAGCTGATGCCATTTGACAGCTCCCTTTTATTGTCAGCTGTTGAATGGCATCAGCCAATAGGAGTGCATTTCCAGTGGGAATGCGGACCTGAGTGAGAACTGCTCAGCAAAGTCTCAGGACACACTAGTTATAACTATGAAACATGGTCATAAGCCACTTTTTTCAGTGCCGTTGTAACTTTGAATGGTCACTAAATGAACTGTTATAAGTCAAGGACTATCTGGAGTTGGGATCCCATGTCAGATTTGTTTGAGGTGTGGGTATTATTAGCCAGATTAACTATCAATTCTTTCTCTTCATTCTTTTTTTTAAATCTTTTTTTTAATATAATTGTTCTATTATATCCTGTTGGGTTTATTGTATTGTATACTGCTCAGAGTCAACTTGGAATTTGGAATTGTGTAAACTTGGGGGAAAAAATATGATTCTACTGCTTTGAATTCAATTTTAGGAAAGAGTATTTATGAAAAATTCTGCGGGATAGCATGTAGTATTCTTGTATTTATTTAGTTATGAGATTTTAAGAAATAGCGTGTCATTGTCCTGACTGTCACTATGCAGTCATTTCCCCATCTTCTGTAATCTTCCTGATTTCCCACATTTGAGTGAAATCCCAAGAAAGGAGACAACACCCTCACATTTTTTTCATTGTATTTTTAAGAAGAGAAATAGCATAAATAGCCAGGAAATCTTTGGACTGATGGAAAACTTTGCCAAACTACAACAATACTAGCTGTAGCCCCTTCTGTCACCTTCAGAAATAAACTAATGAAAGACCTGTAAAACAAAAGAAAAAGAAAAAAATTCCCAAGCAAAGTACCCTAGGAATAAGTTTTTTAAAAAAAGTCTGCTTTGTAGCAGGAAAAGGGGGGAGGGAGGGAGATCTGAAAAATGGCAATGCAAATTTCAGAACAGCATTGATATCATCCATAGGATTTCCTCCTGAACATCCTGTTTTAGGGTGTGTTTCTGAATGAAACAAGTGTCTTATTGTGTCTTATTAATGCTATAGTGCAGAATGTTAGAAAAGAAACTTAGGAAGGAAATTTAACGTGATTTCTCAGATATTAAAACTGGGAAATCATTTTAAATTTCCTTCCTAACTTTAATACAGCTACTGAATGCAAATTTCCTGCAGTGTATCTCTTAGTCATCTTAAAGTAGGAACAACTGTAATAGCACCTTTTTCTTTTATAAATAGAGAGCTCAGTAGCTGAACAGAAGATGAGTCAGCATCAAAAGGAGGAGGAAGGCAAGCTTTTTCCAGTATTAACAAAGGTGGAATACAGAGGACATGTTTGTAAAGTGCAATTATGTATGTGTTTCCACATCTCGTTTTTAAATTTTCATTTTTAAGCGTGGGAAGAAATATCCATCTGTTGATTGATTGATTGATTGATTGATTTTAAATTGCTGCATGGTGACTCAAGGCAGCTTACAGAATATAAAACCTAATTTAAAACAATAAACTAATTTTAAAAATGAAATAAGTTAATATAATATAATGAAATCACTCCCCAACCCCTGTTCTGGTGACAGCACATCACATGAGCCATTTAATCCTGCTCTGGGTTCCCTAGGCCCACTGGCAGAACCAGGTCTTCAGCGCCTTCTGGAAGAGTTCAGCCCCAAGCTGGGAGAAAGACACTGGAAACATGGATTCATCCCATCATCATTGGGAAGATGATTTATTGATGAAGCAGAACCTCATGGATTTGTAGTTCTGGGTAGCTGACCAAAATGGAGTTGAGACTGGGGGATGATTATACCTTCTCTTGGGCTTCCACAGATTGCAGAGTCAGCTGTGGAGGGCTGAAAGATATGAGAACAGGGGCCCTTCCCCTCTTTGTGGGTGATCCTCCCAGGAAAGGCATTGTTGGGGAATAAGAGATGAACAGGGGGAGTGGGAATGGATTGATACCTTGCAGAGTTTGATGGGGGGGGGGGAACATCAGTACTGCAANTTGATGGGGGGGGGGGAACATCAGTACTGCAATTATTAAACAGATAAACTAGTCATAACAAAATGGGGACACTACAGATGAGAAAAAGAAGCTGGATTCACATGCTTCAGGAAAAGGATGGACAGATAAAACCATTTAAACGCATACACTAAATGCAAGAATGAAACTTTTCCTGTAAATGAACTTAAAACATTTCCTCACAACCTTGGGCTATTCTTAAAGATACAGAGATGGAAGAAAAAAAATGAACACAGTTCTCTTCACCCTTTTCTGCTGGCCAGGAAAACCCAGGGTAAAGTTTTTTTCTTC
The DNA here is from genome assembly GCA_004320025.1 of Laticauda laticaudata. Classification (NCBI taxonomy): domain Eukaryota; kingdom Metazoa; phylum Chordata; class Lepidosauria; order Squamata; family Elapidae; genus Laticauda; species Laticauda laticaudata. Next base: position 31,477 of record BHFT01024956.1, on the reverse strand, counting down.
TTCTTTTCATTACTTTAACCTTTTATTTCTAACAATTTAAAATTCTTGTCTCTAGGGATCAGAGACACTTAAAAGTTACAATTATCTAACACATAAAGACTTAGACATAAAGACACACACAGAGAGACAAGGGAATGAAAAAGACCACATAACTGTCAGGTTTATACACATCATAAATCTCAGTTAATTCAACTTAAGGAAGGCGAAAATCTTAACAAAATTATCACGTGGTTGCATGGAAGACAGAGGAAGAGAGAGAGAGAAACAAAACAAAACACATACACAAAAACCCTAACATTCCTATTTATATATTTCCCTTTTCTTTTAAGTACCTTTATTGAGCCAAATTGGTTTTTCAGCTTCCTCCCTGAAAAAAGCCCACTTTTTACACCATTTCCTTATTCACATCTTTACCAGCCAGGATGGGTATCTGCCACTTATCCCATGCCTTGAGCAAATTTCCTAGGGGGGTTCCTGTTCATGACCTTTGAGCTACAGCTTCCCATGTTTCCCTTCTGATGTGGGGCTCACTTTGGCTTAGCCGAGTCTAAAATAATTTCACCTAGCAGTTTTTGGATAAATAGAAAAAGTGTTCAAGGAGGACTCTAGTTCCCTTACTGAGTACAGGTACCTCTTTTCCAGGAAACTTCCACCTAGTGGTTTTCAGATGAAAAAGGGGTCAAGGAGGACCTGCTGCCCCCTAAGCAGTGAGTATGGGCACCTCCTTAGATTCCACTTATCAGTTTTCAGACCCTCAGGGGTCTGGGAGGACCTGCTGCTTTTCCTAAGCAGTGAATACAGGGCTTTGATCAGTGATTTCTCAGCTGGTTGCCCAAGTTCTCTAATTCACTTTTCCATTCCATTTTCACACAGCCTCTTTCTTTTCCCTAACAGAAGGTCCTGTGCTCTGGCAAATCTCCCATGCTTTCAAGACTCTGTTGGTAGAACAAATCTTTTTGCAGTTGGGAAAGGCACAGAGGGAGCAGGATCCAGCTGTGTTTGTGAGAAGGGCCTCTCACTCACATTCACAAGCATACACATATTTCCCTTGCTCTAAATATTTCATTCTTCTAGGAGGGAAGTTGGCTTCCCACATAAGTATAGCCCTTCTAAGAAATCTATCTGAAATTTTACAAAAAAAGAAAACTAGTTTTATGAGAAAAAATATACAAGCTGCCATAAATCTGATTTAACCAGAGCAAGATTATAGCTGACACAAAACTTGGTAGATTCCCTCTTGTGGAATTCAGAAGAGCGTGGGAACTCTTTTTGGAACTAATGAATTATATTAATATATATATTTTTGTGAGTTACAACTCATTTCATCAGATAAAGTGAGCTGCAGCTCATAAAATGTGCAGCTTTTTAATAAAATGTGTCAGTTTTATAAAACATGCTACCATACATCTTTTGATTTTTATTGTCATAAAGGAATGTGGTCCTCTTCCTATGATGTTCAATGAAGTTGGGCATTCAATACATTTAAATAAATAATAATATTATAAAACTAAGAGTTTATTATTGTATTTTTAATTAAAATTTATTTTAATTGTACATGTACTCACACACAAAAGCACACACATATATAACATAAAGATTATACCTTTGATACACACACACACACACACACACACCATATACCTTTGCTATAATTGGCATAAAAACTATGTTAATCCATTGTATGGGCAAATGTTTATCTCAAGATTCAGCAGCCAGAGTTAGGTTCAAAAAATAAACCATAAACAATAGATAAATTATACATAGTCATAAAGCATAGTTTACAAACTACAATGGCTTTTTCAGAAAGTCCACTAAAACAAAACCAAAGAAGCCAGTATAGTTTAATGCAGTATTTGAACCCAGTCTCTGAGTGAATTCTGAATTTGTTTTTAGGCTCAGAAAAATCTGAAGTCATTCATTTTATATTCCTCTAAAATCTATTATTAGCATAATTAGCATTCCTTATTTCAGCAGCTGAATTTAGATAATTAAGATCATTCACTATGATCATTCACTAATCCATTCTCCAAGATCAGCGAGGACTTTCTGATTATTTTCAGTTTATCCTTGCATTATGAAATAGGATTTATAGCATGAGTTTGTTCTACAAGAAGGAAGGAAGGAAATATCCCACCTTGCATATATGTAAGTATTGTACAAATGCTATTTCAAGAAAAAAATACTTCAAAAAAAAAGGATATTAGCAAGTGCTCAAATCTCTTCTTTGGTTGGCCTTTTCTGACACTGCAAGGTCAGAATGACACTGCAATGACAGCAGTCTTTGGCCTTTTCATATTTTTATAGCCATATATCCAGAGGTGGTATTCAGCAGGCTCTGACCAGTTCTGGAGAGCCGGTAGCAGAAATTTTGAATAGTTCTGAAAACTGGCAAGTACCACCTCTGACTGGAGCTTTTATAGTATCCTTCCCCTGCCACGTCCACCAAGCAATGCCCATAGAACCGGTAGTAAAAAAATTTGAATCCCACCACTGCATATATCCAGAGAAAATATGAAAGAGTAAATCAAATTTCCTTTCTCAAAGGCAGAAAATTGCCTACATCTTATGAAATTATTTCAAAGAGAGCCAAATTGCTGCTATAGAAATTCAAATTTAGAAGAACTGCTATTCAGACAGATCTTATAGTTTTAAAATAAATTTAAAATTCTCATATGCCTGAAATACATAAAGAACAGAAGCCTATTTTCATATGTTTGAATTTCAATTTGAAATCTAATAATTTTCAGTAAACCAACAGTTAATTTGCATACAATACTCTATGCTCATTCATCTTAGACTAACGAAGTGTTATATAAAAATCAAAAATCTGATCCTGAAGAATAAAATGTGTGACATAAAAAATTAATGCATTTTGATGGGAAAAAACTGAAAATATACTTAGTTGAATGCTTTTATGATCCAAGGTTGCCACCTGGTGGTTAAGAATTCTGCTTGAACATTGAATATCTTAAAACCTAAGAAAAAGGCATAATAAGAAAAACCATATTTCAGTAAAGGGGTAGAAAACAAGATATTTATGGATTATCAATGTATGCATTAATGCCCCAACAGATAACATGGAATTATGCTAATCCTACTATAAATTAAGTGTAGTAAAAGAAACTTCTTTAAGACATTTCTAAAATTCTGTTTTCACTTTTTAATTATGGGATGCTAGTGTAAATTAATGAGGAAAAAAATGAATTTTAACACCTGTAGAATCAGCATAACAAAATTGATAAAAGTGAAGGGGGTCTCAGGCTCAACTAGTCTCAGAGAATGAACCTTCACCCTCATTCTACACCTGAGTTACAGATATTCACCATTATTGCAAAACTTCTAAAATTGTTAAGCTTCTTCTGGAACCTTATCTGAAAATAAATCACCTATCCTTGCATTTGATAAATGTATTGCCTGAAGATCATATACCTTTTACACATATGCATGATATAAGTGTTTTGAGCTCTACAGAATGTAACATTTAAAATGAGATTTAACTGTGCAATTACATAAAACCAGAGTGTGGGATTCTACAGGTTCTCATCTAGAACTAGAACATCTAGCTAGAACCTGTTGTTAACTTTCTAAGCAGTTCGGAGAACCAATTGTTAGAAGAAATCTTTTTGGTTTTTTTCCATTTTACAGGGCTAATCCTGTAAGGAAGGCAAGAAGGAAACATTCTGGTGGTGTTGCTTACAGAAACTGCCTCTCCGTTAACCCTTATTACATTCTTGGCAATACATTGCCTAGACTTCCTATCTCCGGAATTTCTCTAGAATTTTTCTCCCCCTTTGATGGTACTTTGCTTGACTTTCTTAAAGGGTAAGGGTTGTTTTGAGCTTTTTACAACGCTGTTGGGAGAAAATACTCCCCTGGAAATACTTCCAGTCAGGATTAGCACTTTGAAGAAATAATTGAATAATGAAACAGAGCTGCCGGAAAGAAGCTTTTAATGAACCTTGGTTTAAAGGAACCAGGATGAGTGACATTCAGCACTTCTTGGCTTGCTAGAAAGATTGACATTCAAATGTGAGTTTACATCCTTTCTGAGTTTTGATCTATTCTGTGCTTGGTGACATTTAATCCTGTGTTTATTGCTGGGATAATTTTCCCTATCCAGCTTTGATTGGAAGGAAAAAAGTTAAACTCTGTTCCTGAAAAGAAACTGGGTTGAGAAATCTGGCTAGTTCCTGTGTTTGTTTGTTCTGGTAATTGGTTTAACAAGCAACAGCTACTGTTGTGATTTAATTATTTGTATTGTGTTTTAATTTTTTCTTGCCTCATGGTTTCTTTTTTGAATCGGGGTCTTCCTTCACTGCTTTAGTGGTCCCAGGCACTGTCCTTTTGGGGTGTACTTCCAAAAGGCAGGACACAAACTTGGCACTGATTATATTACTGCCTTTCTGGGCAGGGGGGCCATGTGATCTTTCCTTAAATCTGGATGGTTTCCTTAGGATATCTTGTGAGGTGAGTGAGACCAGCTGGTGTTTTTAAGTGGTGCAAATGGATTGCTTCTCCTGGATGCTCTTTCTAGAGAGCTTAAATGACCTCTCTGCTAAAGGGTTTCACTTTATCAGCAGGAGTTGGCTGCTGATAGTTATCATTGCATTTTAACTATTTTAATTCCTCAGGGTGGTCTGGCACCCTGCCTGATTTGTAACTCCGGCTTGCAGTCTTTTTAATCTAATGATTGGTATTTAGGGCAGCTTTTTGCAAGCAAAGAAGCTTTTTGTATTTTTGTACAGGTAATTCTTGACTTACAACAGTTCATTTAGTGACCATTCAAAGTTATAATGGCACTGAAAAAAGTGACTTATGACCGTTTTTCACACTTATGACTGTTGCAGCATCCCCACTGTCATGAGAGGCCAGGCGAGGAGAAGTGCCCCTTGACATGAGTGATGTCGAGTTGGCCATGCCCACCCAGTCACATGACCACCAAGCCACACCCACCAACTAAGCCATACCCACAGAATCGGTTGTTAAATAATTTGAATCTCATCCCTGCATGAAACCTTATATTTTTAATGTACATGCATAATCCTATACTTTATACTGGTTTATTACACTAAGGACACAAACTTGAATTTATAAAATTAACCTTAAAGATAAAAGTAAAAGTCTGCTTATAGATTTATCCAGTTCATAGTTTCCTGGCATTTCGTTCATGTTGCATTTCCAGTTCTAGGTAACTTGTAGATTAATAGCGAGGATATGCTTTTCTAACAATAAATAGTAAGACTGTAAGAGTTGCTATAAATAGTATTGTGAAAATAAATTCGATTATTACTGAGTTACAAAGTTCTTTTAATAGATAATTGGGATTAAGGAAGCACCTGTTTATCAATAATGGAAAATATGCTTTGCATGAAGCTTGATTCAGGATAACCTACTATGTAATTATTACAATCACTTGGCCGAAGCAAAATAACTTATGTCTGTGTAGAATCTCAGTCATTCAAGTCATAGTTGTCTCATAGTTTTCAAAAGGCAACTGGATTGGGGGTTTTTTTTCACTTGAGGAAGAAGAAAACATTTCACTTCTCACCCAAAAACTTCATCAGTTATGATGGGGGGGGGGATAGAAACATTGGTCAGTAACTATCCTACCTACTCCCCAAATACAGCAAGTGTTATCTTTTGTCACCAAATATTTATTCACCATTATCGTTGACTCATTTATAATGCAAGAGAGAAAAGTACATTCTCTGAAACTTGACAAGCCCAAACACTTTATTACTTTTTTATGTACTTCTGAGGTTGGCAAATAAATACGAATTGTTTAAATTGCTATCTTTCAAACTGTGGATTAAAAGTGCATGGTCTTAGCCGTGGTTCTGTGAATCCTAGGTAAGAAATTGCAAACAGGTAGGTTTGTATTCTTTTTTCTTTTTATTGTTCCTAGTACAGTAACCGGCAAGCACAGTTAAACTGAACAAGGTTTAGCAACTGAACAATTGCAGTGAATCCAAGTCCATCTTCAGTGTAATTTATCGCCTTCACTCCACCCACCTACGTTGTCTATCTCCGCCCTGCCCTCATGTCCCAATTACCCTATTAACACTATAATTCTATGATCTACATTGCAACTAACTAAGCCACAATTCCCAACATATCCCTTACTCCTCCCGTTCCTGCAGTTGCTCTCTCTTGATTTATTTACCCACCCTGAACAAAGCTGTCTTTATTAATTTATTAGGTGTGATGTTCCTCTTCATTAATGCTGCATTGCTGATTGTGGGTATGTAATGAAGTGCTGGTATTCTCCCCTCATCAATCTAAACTAGTCAGTGGTGCAGACATCATCTGGTAGGAATGTTCATTTTTGTTTCATCTCCTTCAAGCCCTTAATCTTCCAATGCTGACAAGCGAGTTGTTTCACGAAGCCCGACAGGCTGCCCCTCTACCACTGGTCTCCCTGGAAATGAAACAGAGGGGATTAATATCTTATATTCATTAGCGTTGTTATGTTTCCGTTCTTTAGGTGGATTTTTTCTATGAAACCATTGACATAATCGTGGGGCATGGATGTCATTGCTATTAACCCATGATGCTTCTGCAATGGGATAACCCTTCCATTTTATCAAATATTGTAACTTTCCCTATTCTTTCGGGAATCTAATACTTCTTCTATCTAATATTGACTGTCTTTTATTGGACCAGGAAGTGTTTGTGGTGATTCTATATCTTTATAATATACATTTTAATAAACTGCAGTGAAAAAGGATGTATTCTTTTATATCATGATGATAGTTTCAATTGTATAGCCACCGGATTACATTACCTTTACAATCGGAATGGTCAATATATTTTGCTCTAATTTCTTACTAGAGAGACCCCAGATTTTATATTATTTAGTGGACAGATATACGAGATCTCCATTATGGAAAGGTTTTTGATTCACTCTCTGTTTGTCAAATTGTTTTTTACATGCAATGAAGGACATCACGTAAGGCTTCTCTACATATTTTCATGAATTGTTGTATTCGTTTCATACGTTGCTTCTGCATTACTGGTAGTCTCTGTACTTTGTGGCAATTCTGGAATGGTAACTCACTTCCACTATACCATTTGAAATGGGGTATATCCTGTGCTGCTATGTATAGCATTATTATAAGTGAACTCTGTGAATGATAATAATTCAGACCAATCATTTTGTTGATATGATACATAACACCTTAGATATCGTTTTATGGCTGCATTGGGCTCGCTCTGCAGCGCTGTTCTACTCGGGTGGTAGTAGTCCTTAACCCCTGCTGTGAGCCTATTGTTTTCCAAACAACTTTCTCCAGAATCTGGCTGTAAATTGTACCCCTCTGTCTGAAAATAATGTCTTGGTATAACCATGTAAGCAGTAAATATGTTTTAGAAACAAAACAACTAATTCCTTTGCAAGGGTATGGAATGAAATGCAATGGAAATGAAGTATCTGTTTTGAGAAAGATCTATTTATGGTCCATATTACGGTGAGACCCATGACTACAAGGTAAATCTCAAATGAGCCCATGGCCAATATCCGTGTCATGGTTTAAGCTGGATCAGACACTTTTTGCAATAGTCCTAAAGGTTTTCCGGGAGGACCTTACTACTAGGCACATACTTTACATTTTCTAATGTAATGTTCAGTATGTCCCTCATACCTGACCACCAAAATTGTCTTCTACTAGATGTTATGTTTTAAGATATCCATAATGACCAGCTTGTTTACTATCATGACACATATTAAGTAGTGTTCACAATGGTATTGGTATAATTTTGTTCCTTTCCAAAACTATTCCATCAGTGATAATACATTGTGTTTTGTTTTTCTATAACCAGGATCTTTTTTCTAAAGCTTTTGGTAGGTCATCTATTACTTTATTTTAATGTTGTATGGTATTTTTACCCTGTATAATAGATTGTATCAGAGTTAATCTTGTTACTACATATTGTGGAATCGAGATAATGTATCAGCTAGAAAAATTTTCCCTGCATGTACATATTTTCAAACAAATTAAACCCTCTGAAAATAAAAGTTTGCCCATCTAACTTGTTTGGGGGATAGCCTTGAGAGGGAGTTGTGGAGCGTTCCAACATCTTTATGGTCACGGCTGCCACGACCTCAACATTAGCTACGTTCTTGAAAAGGCCCTCCAGAGATTGTTCTGCCAGATTTAACAGTGCCCATCTTACAGCAATGCCTCTTTCTCCCAGATTGCCCAGTTTCTTTCAGTTATACTAAATTTACATGAGGTGTACGCACATGGTTGCAATCCACCGTTATAGTTCTTTTGTAATAAAATGGCCCCTATTGCCACATCACTGGCATCTGCCTGAGTGATGAATGGTAATTCTGGATTTGGATGTTTTAGCTCTGGTGCTTGAACAAACACCTGTTCAAGGGCATCAAACGCCTGTTGACATTCCTCTGTCCATAGTATAGGTTGTCCAGGTTTGGGTTTTTTTTTTCTGTTTGTTATTTGTTTTTAGTAAATCTGTTAAAGGGAGAACTATCACAGCAAAGGAGGGAATGAACTGACGGTAAAAATTGGCAAACCCCAAAAAACTTTGTAACTGTTTTCGGATTGTGGGTGCTTTCCAATCTGAAACCGTTTTTATCTTCATGGGGTCCATTTGCAATCCCTCTGCGGATATTCTATATCCTAAATAATCCAACTGAGATTGATGAAATTCACATTTAGATAACTACAAATAACTGGGCATGTAACAATTTTTTCAAGACTTGTCTTACCAAATGTACATGTTCATCAATTGTTTCAGTATATATTAATATATCATTCAGATATACCAAAATCCCTTTGTATAAATGCTCATGCAAAACACCGTTAATCAATTGCATAAAAACAACAGGAGCTCCCTGTAACTTGAATGGCATAACCCTAAACTGATAGCTGCCTAAAGGACAGTTAAATGTAGTTTTCCATTCATCACCTGCTCAGGTTCTCCCCTGTAATATGCTTCCCAAAGATCTAATTTCGTAAATATTTTCCCATGAGCTAATGTTAATAACAGATCTTTAATTAAGGGTAATGGATACAATGGTTCTTTGCATACAGCATTCAGACCGTGGAAATCTACACATAATATTAATCCTTTTTTCTCTCTAAATGATACTGGAGCTGTTATATGTGCTCTACCTGGTCTAATAAACTCCCTCACCAAATTAGTGTCTATGTATTTTCTCATTTCATCCATTTCTTGTGGGCTCATGGAATACATTCATGGTTTTGGTAATTTAACACCAGGAAGCAACTCAATGGCACAGTTGGTTGGTCTATGGGGTGGTAATTGGTCACTTCCTGTTTCATTAAAAACCTCGGTTAAATCATGGTACTCCGGTGGATAGCCTGGATTTATAATGTGAGGCATTAAACCAGCCGTTGTTTTACTAGGCAACTCAGGACCTTCTATTAACCTGATTTTTCTGAACCTTATGGTACCCCATTGCTTCCTTCCTTCCATGTAGACTTAGACTCATTAAGGACTACTCGTTGAGTACAGTTTGTCAGCCAGTTGCTAATCCATCTGGTTGTAGCACTATCTATTTCACTTTTTTCGAGCTTACCAAGAAATAGGTTGTGGTATTTTCATTGTGGTTCAAAGAAGAAAGGATTTTACCACTCCTTCATTTCCTGGATTGCTTCAGTCAAGGAAGGAAGAAGCCATTTACTGATGTTAAATTATTTTATATACTGTATATACTGTATTCTATAGAACGTGGAATCTGAACCATAATCACAATGTAAATATAACCCAGCCTTTCCCATTAATTCTCCACTTATTGGGAAAAGTTATTGTAGTCCAAAATAGTCAAGTTCTAGGAAGATGGTTTCATACTTAGGATTTAACGTCAATTAATTTTAGTTGGGAAGTAATGATTACTTACTTAATATAGCTGGTATATTTTATACAGTCAAAAGAGAATGAAATGCATGTGGTGTGTTTTGCCTCAAGTGCCAAATACATCAGTGTAGCTTTGGGTACTCTGGATCATGACTATGAAGAACATAGTGTTTCTGTACTCACATCCCAAGGATTTGAGGAACCTGTAGGTATTTTCTCAGTCCTCCTTCTGACCACACAATATACAGGTACTCAATAGAAGGAAGGCTGGCTGCAATTGTTTTTTCTGTAATCCTAACTATCAGTTGAAGTCTGTACCTCATCTGTTTAGTTGCTGTACCAAACCAGACAATTATAGAAGTACAAATGACAGACTCAATAGTTCCACTGTAGGACTGTATCAACAGCTCTGGGCAGTCTGAACTTCCTCAGCTGATGTTGGAAAAACATTCTTTGTTGTGCCTTTTTAATGATGGTTCTAATGTTAGGTATTCATTTCAAATTCTGGGAGATTATAGAACTGAAAAACTTGAAGGACTTTACTATTGATACAGTGAAGTCTAATATATTAGGAGGTAGAATCAGAGGACTCTTCCTAAAACCCATTTTCATCTCTACAATTTTAAGCAGGTTCAGCTCCAGATTGTTCCAACTGCACCATAGAGTGTGTTGTTCAACTTCCCATCTATATGCAGACTCATCAATCTCAAATGAGACCAGTGATTTTTGTATCATATGCAAATTTCAGTTCTTTAACAGAAGGATCCTTCGAAATGTTGTCATTCGTATAGACAGAGAAGAACAATGGAGAAAGCACACAGCCCTGAGGGGTGCCTATGCTAATTGTCTGGCTACAGGATGCAATTTTCCTTAACTTCGCTTGTTGCTTCCTTTCAGAAAAGGATAAATAAAATAGCTTGGGTTTATATATGCTAAATCATAATGAATTTGAATTTGACTTAATTTGAATTTGAATTTAATATTTGACTTAACATATTATGTTATACAAGTTGCTGGTTTGTAAATCATGTTTTATGGTTTAGTTATGTGTTAGCCCATCCATGCTTCTTTTTCAACAAGCAGAAATCAAGCTATACCATGACATAGTATAAGGTAGGAATCCAGCCACATTTTCCACAGATTGTTGCCAGTTACAGTAACATTTGGTTCCAGACTGAGGTGGTAGTGTTGTCTGCCATTGATGGCCCTGGAACTAATAAACATATGAGATCAATTTGCTATTATTTTAAGTAAGACCCAGAGCAAAGATTCAGAGCATGATGTAATATAATAGTGTCCAAGGACACTTGTAAGACCAATTTGCCTTCTCTTACGTAAGCAGAGCATAGATACTCTGTCCAAGCAACACATATCCATGATCAGAGTTTATAATAGTTTCTGGAACAATAAGGAATGCTGTTTGCAAATTGGCTCGAGGCTATGTCACTTCAGAAAGTGGACATTATTTCAAGTTTCTATATTAGCATTTTATTGATAAAATACTCTTTTTTTCCATTGGATTTTACTGTACAACAAGAGATGGCTTTGTTTTTTCCAGTTCTTTACATTAATATATCTTTTTACACTGGAAATTTAGTGCCCAGGAAAGTTAGTTTTGTGACCTCATTGGTGTAGTAACTAAGGCATCAGGCTACAAACTGGACTGTGAATTCTAGTCCCATTATGGGCACAAAGGCAGCTGGATGACCATTGGCCAGTCACTCTCTCTCAGCTCTAGGAAGGATGCAATGGCAAATGGCTTCTGAAAAGTATTGCTAAGAAAACAGCAGGGAAATAAAGAACAATTGATATGCCAGATTTCTTCGTAGCCATGAACAACCTCCTTATCTTTTCACTGCTTTATTTCTTACTTAATACTTGTAAAATTCCTATTGCACTCTGGCTTACATTGCAGCTCTGTGCTGATAAATTATGAGTCTAAAAATTAGAACAAGCAGTATTTCATCTTAGAGGATGCAGCTTCTCAGAGTTAGAGAACATTAGAATGCCAAAATATAGTAGAAAAATAACAGAGATAGTTATATGGAATTGCTTATCATTTTAGATTTTTTTTTGTAAGTTACCTTTTCAGAATAATTGGATTCATGGAAATTGGAACATCATTTTGACACCTCTGATCATCTTCTAGGAGCTTGTTTCCCTTTTTAACTGACAATTTTGTTGTATTTCCAGTGTCAAGGATTACAAATCATAACTGGAAGACATTGGAATGGAAATATTCTCCAAATAAATGTGTGATCCAGACCACACTTCCTGATCTAGCATATGTATGTGTTAGAGAGAAAAAGAGAGAAAAGTGCACTTTTAATAGATATTCATGATAAGCAACTTTATAAATGCAAAATATCTTCATGAATATTGTCAAACTGATAAAACTATGGGTTTTGTGGAAACAAAGTCTGGAAATACATATTATTACACACATGAATTGTGCCATGGAACAAAAGAATATAACCTTAAAAAACTCATTTGGTAGTGAAACATTTGGGAGGAAAGCTATTCTTGCCACTTGTTGAATGATGAGCAGAAATTTGGCTTTTCAGAAAAATCTACAAAAATTTGATGTAATTCAACATTGTGTACAATTGTGTTTATATTGACTAACCTTTAAAAAAAATCTTATTAAAAAAGAATTGGATATCTGACAAAAAACATTTGTGGGTGTTAGAACTTCTATGGTATAACAATCAAAGAATTTTAAATCAAAGCAGGATTATAACTAGGCTGAAATTGACTCAGTAGTCTGATAAATGAAATTAAGAAACAAAGTAATATTGTGGACACTATGTTTTTTTCTATTGATGCTAGTGGCAAAATTCCCATCTTTAGAGTCTGTTCTCTTTTCAACCAAAGTAAAGGTGTTAACACATTAAAGAAAAATAAAAACAAGCTTTAAATTTTGGAAGACATGGGACACATCCAAAAGAATCAGCAACCCGTTACTCAGCCAACATTTGATAAAATACAGTCAAACTACTAGTCACCCAGATTGTAAATTGCTTAAAACATGCATTTTGTGCTTCCTACTCATCCTGCTGTGGATGAACATTTTAAGCCAATTATTTTTTCACTGTCAGTTAATAGTTTCTTATATTGTTAATATTTTCCAATTCACATTCCCTCTGTTTGGCAAAAGAAGTTGTATAATAAGAAATTTTTACTTTGAATATTTTGAAATGTTCTTTCTGTTAACCAAAAAGAAACAGATATGAGATTCTTTATAGCCCATTCTTTATAGTTCATACACTACATGAAGATTTCTAAGTGATTTCATGCAACTCCAGATAGACATAATCCAGGTCCCTTCCATGATAGTCATCTAACAAGTCATGCCTTGTCTATTGTCTCACCTACCCTCTTCAACATCATTTCATCATATTTATTGTTGATTACAAAAGCCTTAAAGATGGAATTTCTCTGCTATTTTTATTTTTTTAAAATAAATTTTATTAAGTTTTTGAATTTTAAAAACATAAAGTAAAACTTTATATGGCCTTAATGTATTGCTAAAGTCAGTCAAAGTGGTAGGAGCTAAATAGAAAACCATATAAATTTTGTAAATAAGTAAACAAAGAAATACATAATAGATGACAATCACTTTTAAAAAACATTAAATCTAATGGTGCCTTCTAAAAATGTGGGCTAGTAATGAATAGAAAAGCCAATAGTTCTCTTTCTCATATCACTTGTGAAGGTTATCTTTCTTTAAACTGCTGCAGTGAATATATTTAGTTATGTATGATAAAATATATTTAAAATATCAGCAAATTCTGTGATTACGATTGACTAGATATACCGTAGCTTTGAAATTCTGGACATTGTTTATATTTTAACAAGATTGTCATAGACTAATGTTGTTTTACATAATGTTGGAAGAAATATCCAGGTCCAGTTAAAATCCAGGAGGAAGGCACTGGAGACAAAATGGAGGCTGGAGGCTAAAAGAGGATCAGAGGTGGTATTCAGCAGGTTCTGACCAGTTCTGGGGAATCAGGAATGGAAATTTTGAATAATTCAGAGAACTGGCAAGTTTCACCTCTGACTGGAGATTTTACGGTATCCTTCCCCTGCCAGGCCCACCAAGCCACGCCCACAGAACCGGAAGTAAAAAAAATTGAACCCACCATTGAAAAGGATCTATTTATTGATTAACAAAGCCACCAGTGTTCTGTATAAATAATAGTAGACTCCAAATACTTCATTCCGATTGGTTAACAAAACTTAGAAGGGGATTGGTTCAATAGGAACCAATCCACGAAGCCGCCCGAGGGTGGCAAAACCAAATACTTGTTATTGGCTACAAGCCGGCAGACAGAAACATATAAAAGGGCTGTCACGGCTTGAGCCAATGTTCCGTTGTTACAACTATNCATATAAAAGGGCTGTCACGGCTTGAGCCAATGTTCCGTTGTTACAACTATATTTGAAATAAAGACTTGTTGTTGGAACCCGGTCTACCTCGTGTTTTTCCAGACGGAACACCACCCACTTAGTATTTACTGCTACGATGGCTGCTACCCTATCACAAAACACAGTAGAACTACTCCAATGTTTAATAATTGGCAAAATATATACATACTTTACTTCAAGCAATTCACTTTTTTTTTCCCAGTGCATCATGCAGTTGTGGCTAAAGAATTCTAATTTTATATGTATCAGTCTAAAACACTTTGTTTTAAAGCAATTCAAGCTTATCAATATTTTTCCTGCCTAGATGTCATTTTTGTGAAAGGTTCAGTAAAAGGTTCCCTTCTGACAATTTTCTCATCCAAATCATTATTATAAAAGCAACTGTCTATGGCAGCGGCCACCAACTGGTGGGCCATGAGAAAATTTTGGTGTGCCACAGAGAAATCTCACCCCCAGAGCACCCCACAAAGCAATTAATCCAGGCTGCACAGAAACACAAGGCTGCACCGCCTACATGGTCCATATGAACCCTCCCGGTCCACTCACTCCTTACCCGGTAAACTTGCCTGATAAAATTGGTATTTTTCCTTTTTCCAACCATCATATGTTCTCTGTGCTGGGAGATTCAGATTAGCTAGGAAGCAGGAAATGGTTAGATTTCTTGCAGACTCACAGCAAGCAAATTTGAGAGACTGAGCTAGCCAATGGCAGATAGATAGATCACTGAATGATTCTGTGAGCAACTCAATCTGCCTGCTTTGCCTGATTTTGGGTAAAAGTTGCACTTTTTTATAAAAAAAAATAATATTTACATACATGGTGTGTTGTGAGTTAATTTTGTGAGTTTGCTTGCAAGCAAATTTTATGTGACAGACTGAGCTAGCCAATGGCAGATAGATAGATCTCTTAGTGAATCTGTGATTCTGTGAACAACTCAATCTGCCTGCCTGCTTTGCCTGATTTTGGGAAAAAGTTGCTCTTTTTTATTAAAAAATTCAATATTTATATAAATATTTATAATATTTACATACAAGCCATGCCCAGCCAGTCACATGACCACCAAGCCACACCCACAGAACTGGTTAGTGGTCCCTGGGATCTAAAATTATGAATTTGGTGGTCCCTGAGGTCCAAACGTTTGGCGACTCCTGGTCTATAGTATCTCCATGGACAACTAGCCTCTTATCAGCTGGATCATTTCCAGCGATCTAAGGCTGAGTCTGTAGATATAACCAGTTTCAGACAGCTCAAGCAGAGATCTTTCTTGGTCCTCCACATCTGTCATTGATTTCATATGTCCATTTCATAATACTATTTCTCCCAGATGTCATCCAAAAGTATTTTTAATAATTAAAAAAAATAATTAACTTCCTCTTGTAAGTGTGAATTATCTTCATTTTCAAAAGCTCTGTAAGTTGTTTAGAAAGAAGAGAGCAACAACCAGAGTAGTGCAAAGGGTCAGCATATTTGTTCACTTGTGGAATTGTCTTTGCCTGGCTAATAGAATAATGTTAATCACTTTTATAATCTTTATAAACAATTTTACCCCAAAAATAGTAGCAGCAGGTCTGTGAAAGAACATCCAAAGTTTAGCCAATGCCATTTTCAACATTTTCTCATTTTGCATCTGTAAACAGCTGTACATAAATCAGTATTCATTTACATCTAGAAAGATATTGAATTTAACTTTATACCATAAATTAGCTTGGAAAGTCAATCCATTCATGGATTCACTAAAATTTTGTTTCCTGGACAATTCAGTTAGGACAAAGCAGTTAGAAACCCCTCCTCTCAGTCCAATATTGAATAAGCCAATCCACAGGTGTGAGGTTGTTTTGACAAGTGCAGGTTGACAAGGTGATAAGAAGCTGTTCCTAGGCATCTCTTGCTGGAGCTTCAGAATTGAGACAAAACAGATGGCCCCTCCCCCCTTATAGTCCTCATAAAGCAAATCAAAGTACAGGATAACAGGCATCCAGATAAAGGCTATAAACTAAATAATGCACCCAGGCCCCCTCCCCACAAGAATGGCAGCATCATGATCGGAATCTAGGGGATCTGACAAACCTATAAACAGACATACATTTTTCTATGCAACTATTTCTACTCCCTCTGCCCGAACAAAAAAAATTATTGGACAATATGGAAATATTTCTAGTTAGCAAAAACAAAATGCTACACAGACAACCTAGAGATCTAATGTTTCAATAAGGCAAGAAATAGCACAGGTCTAATATATTCACATTGAACTCATGGTATCTAATTATTCAATTTCTTTTTAGAGGATGTTGCATGAAAGATATTAGCAAATGTCATTCAAAGAAGTTCTGTCATTTCTTTCAACATCCTGATGCATGTCAAAAAAGGTGTTAATAAATAATAAAGTTTGGACAAGTCATTAGTTTGTCATTATCAGTTGTGGACTTTCTATAATTATATATCAACAGGAGCTCTTCATTGTCACATCACTGATTTTCACCATCTAAGAATATTGTAAATAGGGTATGGCCTCAATTTAATGGATATAATGTAATTATTCTTTCTTTTCCTTTGTATTTTCTATATCACTACTGGTTGGTGAAGCCATTTCCTGTTATGGCAACTTATTCAATAGAAAGATGCATTTTCTACTTTCTTCTAAGGTATAGCAACAGACACTATTGACAAAAGCTTTTATATAGGATTAGAGAAATTCCTTTACTCTTCAGTGAGGCTGAGGCTTTTTTGTCACAATGATGGATACTCCAGTGAGTTGTAATTTCATTTGAAAAAAGAGTCAAGCTTTGGGTGTTCTTAGAGTGAATAAACATTAAAAAAAAATCATGATTTTTGAACATACAAAACAACATTTCCATAAGACTTGAAGGCACTTGGCTTCTTCTTTGCCTCTACAAAAGGCAAATATTTGACCTTTTCACATTTTACTTTTGATGGCCATAGGGAAGATATGTATCCTTGAAGTCACAGCAAAGCAAAAATATATTTCATCATTCAATGCGTTTGTGGTTGCTGCAATGATCAGATGATTATTTTTTTCCAAAATGTAGTGTATTTTTAGAACATTATCAATCATTTTCTCACAACAGTGAAGTGTATAATATCCTTGTAATTTTTTGCTTAAGTCAACTTGAGGATGAGTTCAGATCACAATGGATATTTATTTGATCATATCATCTAATTTTGTTGCTGTTATTTGCTTGCAGGCTGTACTCCATGTGGATTGTAATCACCAAAGTTCATTGTTGCATGAAATATGCAAAATATACCCTCAAGTAAACTAGGATGATAGTATGTCAGATTAACTACAAGAGGGAAAGGATCAGCACAGTGTTAGTTTCAGATTATTTTAGCAATTTTAAATTATTTTGCCAATGTTATAAGATAGACTGCATGTGATTAACAATCCATTCGAAATAGAGCAATGGAATTCATATTCTTTTTTTTTGTTTTGTTTTACAATACTGTATTCCATTTGATACTGGTAAAATGCAGCTCATTTCAAATGATATTAGCATGACTACATTCATTTATAATCATGTGAATTCCAAGAAGAAATTAGTGGCTGTCACTTCATATTAAAATCAATCCATTTTACAACCTATTTCTCTGGTGAAACATGTCCAATATATTTGCATTTCCAAAATGTTTGATAACTGTACTTTCATCATTTGGGAAGGATATGTCATTTTCCAGATGTCAAAGCAATTTTAACTGTTGCAATGAAATTTGTCATTTACAAATAAGACATCTAATGGAAATGATCTCCCCAGAAAATAGAGTACGATCATTAAAACATCAAGATTTAGACTTCAACTTGTTATCTAAAATATATTTGGGCTACTTATTGTGAGCTGAAATGCAGTTTATGGGAAAATACTTGGATAAAAAAGTATGAGATTATGTTATTCAGATTATGTTTAATTTATTTATATTTACTTTTAGAAATTATAATGTTCCAATTCTAAGGGATACAAATAAACTTGAGTTAACATGCTGAAAAAGAAGTATCAATTTGTCCTGGCAATGGACAGGTCTGGTCAAGGTCATCCTTCTAATTCTGCATACAGTATGTAGTATCTAAAGTGCTGGTCTAGAACCAGGGATGTCATGCCCCCATTGACACCTGAATTTGTGGAGGAGGACAAGCTGGAGCTAAAGCTGATGGAGATCAAGCGGGTGGTTTTGTTGGTTTTGGAAGAATGTGTGGAGGACCAGGTCAAGGCAACCCAAACCCCCTCAGGATTGAGACAGCTTGTTACCAGGGAGGAACAGGGGCAGAATGATCAAGACAGGGAAAGCAGTGGACATGAGAAGCAACAGAGCTCAGGTACTGAGCAAGGATCACCTCCTCCTGATCCCCAAGTATGGAGAGTGGAAAGAAGGCAGGAACAGCGCAGGCTGACTCAATGACTTGGGAGGAAAGTGTCCCATTCCTCTTCAAAAAGTGCACCTGGAGATTGAGATTTAAGAACATGGTGTAGGGAGGTGCGTTTGTCAGAAACAAAGCTGAATTGGTAGAGTTGGGTGTGCCGGTACAGATATTTAGAGTTTGCAGGACTGCTTGCTTCTTCCTAACTTGGTGAACTCAGTGTCTTGTTCCTGAGTTTGTGGACTCATTGTTTGTTCCTTGTTCCTTGGACTCATTGTTCTTTGTTTTGTGGATTCATTTCCTTGTTCCCTTGTTTTTCTGGACTGGGCACAGCCAGAGGCTGCTATGTGTGGATGTGTGTGTGTGTACCAGTGGTAGGATTCAATTTTTTTTTACTACCAGTTATGTGGCTTGATGGGCGTGGCAGAGGAAGGATACTGTAAAATCTCCAGTCAGAGGTGGTATTTGCCGGTTCTCTGAACTACTCAAAATTTCCATTGTCAGTTCTCCAGAACTGGTCAGAACCTGATGAATACCACCTCTGGTGTGTACGCTTTGCTGTAAGATGTGTACGCTTTGCTGTAGGACTTGCCAAGAACATGGGAGTGTTTTAGGGGAAATTTGGAGCATTAAAAGGGAGTTTGAACTCTCAGTTTGCTATATGACCTTCGTGCCTTGTCCTGCTTCATCACAAGGGAACTGTTCTTACCAAGGCTTCCTGAGACCATAATTAAACACACGCTCAGTCCAAACAACTCTCTTTTTATTTCAGCGCTGGGAATTATGTTCATTTCCATCTCGTAATGAGTCCCAAACAGTCTCTTGAGATAAGCACCCACCTTTATCTCCTTTGAATTGCTTCTAACAACTAAAGTGCCAAATTAACTGTAAAAAGTCAAATGGAATACAAAGTCCACACAAAGCTTCAAGGTTTAATCTGAACAGAGCAAACAAAATTGCTTCCTGCAAAGATTCCTGTCCCTTTGCTCCTCCTTTATGTCTTATGGGAGGGCAAATCACTTCCAAGCCTTACTCCCGAGTCACCCATTTTGTCTTAACTGTTTGTGCCTTCTGGCAGTTCTGTGCTTGCGTACACTGGGAACAGACTCCCCTTTTTCCTCTGCCTCACTGCTTTCAGATTCTGGAGCTCCAGAGTCAGCACACAACTCCCATATGGCCTTGGGCCCATCTCTACATCAGATGCAGGACCCATGTCTGAGTCCTCCCCAGACTCCCAACTGGCCCATGTTTCTCCCCATTGTCTGACTCTGTTGCTGTCTCCACAGGCTGGTGGAGGATCACAACAGGAACTTAGATTCAACTTTATTTTCTGCCATGGAAATTCATTGGATAAATTTGGGCCATACAGCCCAACCTATCTCGTTCACATCACACTCAAATTGGAAGCACTAAGGATTGGATTTGTTGATGACATCACCTGGGGAACAACCAGTTGGGGGCTCCTTTCACAGCCCCAGCAGGAGTTGGAGTGAAGGACAGGAGTCTACCCCCACCCCACGGTAGCACTCGGCTCTTGAACACTTGCTGCCTGCTAAACCAAACTCTTAACCACATGAGCTACTCTTTTCCTACCTATCTCATTGAACTGATGCTATGAGGCTATGTCTCACCTTGTTGTAAATTTAATCTGTTGATGTAAAATGTTATTTAATCTTTGATAATATCTGATTGTACTATATTAAAGGAAGCTAGAGAATATCAGATTTGATATCTTAAAAGATACAAAATTTAAAATTGAGGGGGGTTAGCTGTAAGCTAATCAGAAGAACTCATTTAAAACACACCCACACCCACCCACACACCCATACATATCTGCCTATTCAAGTCTTGACATAAAGCTGGACTTCTACTCCCCTCCCCTTTATTTAGAAAAGTATTTATGAATTCAATTCTACTTAACATGATGTGAGTAAACATATATGTACACACTGAAGCATATACATATGCATATACATGCTTTATTAGAAATGAGCTCCAAAACTATCAGTATAGAGCTGGTTATAGCAATTGGATAGAAGAAAGAGAGGGGGGGAGGGAGGGAGGGAGGGAGGGAGAGAGAGAGAGAGAGAGAGATGGATGGAAAGAATACCATTAATCAAAATGAAAGCACTTTTAAATTTTAATTGATTTCTATGATGTAGTTAAGTACCTGTTTGGAAGGTTATTTTGATCAGAGAATAAAAGAAAATTATAAATAGTAAAAATAAACAAGATGTGCAAAGAACAAATTATACATGTCTATTCAAAAATAAATCCCATTTATTTCATTTAAGGCTACTACATGAGAAGAGGCTCATAGCACTATAGATTTAACCATTCCCTAGGAAATCAGTAGAATTTAAAAGTTCTGAATTTTACATGAATCATGATCACATTATCTGTTTTAAACAATATTTTTAAAATGGTGATATTCAAATAGTTAACAGGATTGGCTGAAGAAAATATTCTCAACTATGCTGCATAATAACACTGCAACATTTCCTTTCTCTGCTGAAGCTGGGGGTATATTTAATTTGTCTTCTCCCTGAGCAATTCACACAATTCTCCTGTTCTATATTATACATGCTCAGAACTGACTGACACAATGACAGCTCTTTTAGTTAGAGACTATATTGGTTATATCAGAACGTGATAAGAAGAAGCCAGTTGAGTGACAAGTGTTGTCAGCAGGTGACATGTCTTTTCTCTGGACTGAAAATGAATAAAACAGCTAAACCTGTGGGTTGCTATCAAGCATCACTGACCATGTTCCTGACTGCAACATAGAGGGTAGTATACATATTTGACTTTTCTCTCAGGACTACTCAAGAATGCATCTTGTTAGAAATCTCTCTGCCCCTCTCCCTCTTTTCCTCAAATTAGGCTATTTAGATAAAAAGAGTCATGTGAACCACATATTGTTTTTCCTTCCCATTGGAGCCAATGTCAATATTATTGTGCAGCTTAAAACTTGAGTAGCACTGTCTGAATAAAACAATTGCAGTGCCTTTGTTCTTGGTGACATCTGTCAAGTGTCACATAATTATACCATTAAATGATAAATTGTATTAAGAGATATGGATAATTTGACCCAGTTTTTTTTGGGGGGGGGGAGTTTTAGAAAGAACACTATTAATTTATCTAATATTTAAAAAACATCTGGTAACTGTCCACACATTTGCTACATGCACCCATTAGGTTGCAAGCTGGGAATTTTCTTATTATTCACATCTCTTGTTTGACACTATGTGGCAGTTATGATTATCAAAGTCTTTGCAGTTATATGCCATTTGACTCATTCCTGGCTTAACAGGCTCTCTTCATAGTCATTCATGCCTTGGTCATCTGTTGGTTGGAGTATTGCAAATCACTCTACCTGGTACTTCCCTTGAAATCCACTCAAAAGCTACAGTTGGTCTAGAATATAGTGAAACAAGTAGTGATGGATAACCTTCAAAATTCCCATTTAATGCTTATGCTTTGTGAGCTTTTATGTATAATTCAAAATCCTGGTTATTTTCTATAAAACTTAATGTGGCTTATAACCCAGATATCTGTATTCATAGTTCTGCCCTTTGAGGCTTGCTTTGGGTCCCATCAATCAAACAATATGATCTACTGGGATCTAGGAGTGGCCCTTCTGAGCTACCCATCCTGACCTCTGGAACAGAATCCCCATAGTGATTAGTATTACCTCAACTACCTACTTTTATGTGAGCTCTAAAAAAATTGGCTTTTTCTCCCCAGTCTGTGGGTTTAGACTGTTTGATAGGCCTTTTTAGGGTGAGGTGAATATATGCATATGTTTTATTTATGGCAATTCCTGGAGTTGTCTTTCAGAAACCTGAGAGAAATGCTTGTTTTTTTCCTCTTTTATTTCACTTCCACAATCACTCCCTAAGAGCTGCTCTGATGTAGTGATTAAGGCATAAGACTAGAAATTGAGACACTGTTCTAACCCTTTCTTAAGCACTAAACAGTTGGGTGACCTTGGGCAAATCACTCTTTCTCAGTGCTAGAAAACAATGGCAAACCATTTTCAAAATGTTGCCAAGAAAACTACAGGGACTTGTTCAGCATTGAGTTGTCACTGACTGAAAGAGACATAAGTAAGTAAGTAAATTCACTTTTTTAAGCTATCTTTACTCTGAAAAATCTAAAATAGAAAAAAATAATTATTATCCAGAAATGGGGTAAAACAATTTCTTATATTGTTTCTTACTCAGAGTTTTTTTTATTTTTATTTTCCAGAGCACAGAAAAACATACTCAAACAAATGATAGTGGCAGCAGTTGAATTTTTTTATTTTCATAGGCAAAGAACCATCTTGTGTCCTAACAGTAGGACTATACAGCAATGATAGAATAATTTGATCGTACCTAAAATAAGAATAACTGCAACATCATCTCTTTAATTTCAGTAGGGGTGACAAGGAGCAAACAAATAAGTCCTCTGAATTTGTACATGGTACAAGGTCAGAAGTATGTTCTGAACAAAGCAAGGTCAAGAACTGGCTGGAGCATAAAAATCATCCTAGAAGTATTCCTCTGACCTTTCTGTTATAATTCACCAGAACATTTGACCTAGTGGTCTGAATTAACTGCCACCCTTTATTTTGTTGGTCATCTCTCTTCTTTCAATTTAGTGGGACATTTCATTTCTTCTTTTGACAGAGTAGGCTACATGAAATTGAATGACTGCTTTATGCTTTATACAATTTCCTCTGAGTAACAAGAAATCTTCGTAGCCACAAAATCCCGCTCAAGCCAAGATTTCAATTACTGTTCAGGATAGGCAGAACAAGTGGGACAAAATTCCCAGGATTAAAAAAAGTGGGTCTTCAATCACTTTTGAAATGTTTCAATAATATTTCCACTTTCAAGGTAGTAGGAAAGAGGCAAAACATTTTTTCAGCATCCAGAAAACCCTTATTTCATTTCCAGTGCTATTGGCCCATTTTATTCTCAAATGGCACACACCAAAATACAAATGAAATATGGTACAGTTACTTCCTATTCATTTAATTTCATACACACTAAAGGAAAGTTTTACTAAAGTTTTGTGCTCACTGTCTATGCATGGTTTTTTAGATAGTGCAACTGGACAACTAGAGTTGTACGATTACAACGAAACCATAACAAAATATGCTGTCTCCAGGCTGGACCAGTATGTGAACTCATGAAGTGGACATTAAACATCCCACTAATATAAAGTCTACTGGCAAGCTGAATCAGAGAAAAGTCAGCATGTTTAAATATTTTATCCTTCAATTGTCAGGATAATAGGTGATTTCTTCTTGTTGTCGAAGTTTAATTCTAAAACATGAATATAGAACCCATTCTTATATAATTGCTAATGATCAAGTCAATGTTTGGATTGTCAAATTCATTATCCAAGATCCAATTTGGACAAATATCTTACACTTCAACCTGAGCTCTAAAAGGGGGAAGTATACATTTACAGTAAGAACACCATGTTGTCCAAACTTGATCATGATTATCATTGCTAAATCACCACAAAGAATAATGGAGACTGCATATAACTCTTGTAGAAGCTAGAATGGTCAACTTCACCTCAATGTTTATTTTTTCACTCTGCAAAGCCTGTAAAACTGAGTAAGTCAACCCAATAAGTTTTTAACTTACTCATTCAAGATTCTTGCATTGTTATAACTTCAAATAGCATTGCATAACCAGGAAAGGAAGTGTCCAGTTTTTTTGAACCAAAGACTGGCTATGTTCCAGGACAAACATTTAATGTTATTGTAGCTCAGGGATTGTCATTGTGTCTGCCTTCAGGCTCTCCCCATGCTGAACAATTTAACGAGTTTAGAACCAGCTAGAATAGCATCCAATGCTGTGTGATAGAAATTAAGCAACATGCATTCTTGAGATCTGATACATAATTTTTTTACTGCCTGAAAAATTCCTGTTTGAACGGCTTTTGTTGATAAATTGTTATTTATTTTTATTCATTTGACATGCATAAAATTTTCTGGTGTTTCTTGGGAAGGACTTTCCTGTGCATAAATAAGAAGTATCTTAGTTATGATATGATTTATAGCTTCTACCCCCTTCTTATCCCAAGTTGTTTGTGTGTTAGAGTGTGTTAGATGGAGCTTTGGGTCATAGAATGGAATTAAGCAATGGATCAACCTTACATAAAACTAAATAGGGCCTTGAAGATAGGATAATATTCAAGATTATTTAGTGAAATGTTACGGAGATATTGTTGAGAATGAAGGAACCTGAGGGATACTATGAAGAAGCAGGTCTCTTTCAGAGAAATCTTCAAGGCTCTCTAGGTCAACTGAAATGCTACTTTTATAGAAATATTTCTAATACATTTGAATACTTCATAGTAAAGGAGGTACTTTGTAGGCACTTCTACATACAGTACTGTGAGTTTCCTAACTTTCTGCTCCACTCTTATCTTCAATAAATGCCAATGCAGTTCCATTTTAATGCCTGAGTGCTTCCTTGGCCATGTACTCATGTGTTATCTGTAATTTTCTGTCTAAAAAGATAAAAAAGTAATGCCTTTTCATCTCAGAAAATGTTTACTGGAACGATCTTGCTTGAAGTAACATGAAGGGACTATTGGTTGCCTTAAATATCAACCCTTGTCTCATATATGCATGTCATGATCTTTCAAAAGTCTCCAAATCAACATTGCCATAATTGGCTGTTAATAGTTGATCCAGAAGATAAACAATACACTTCTTTGTTGTACAGCAATAATTGCTATAGAGATTATATACAATTATATTGAGGGCTTGATAATCACAAAAATAGCAATTGGTTATATATGCTAAGTGCTATTATTTGTAGTTGTGCTATCCTAATTTGATCCAGTTGTGGCAATTCAAATTATTTCTCAGTCTATGTGTAATTGTGCTTAATGTCCTGATTATAGTTGGTACCACCATCAACATCTTCTCCCAAATTTTTGCAATATGCTTTTGCAAATCTTAATATTTTGTTCACTAGTAGACAGTTTCGTAAACTAAACATTGAGACTCTAAGAGAAATACTTTGATAGTATCTCAATAATAGAACAATTATAATGTAATAGAAGGTTAACTGGCAGTTTGTTTTCAAGGAGAGACTGTGAATTTTATTGAGGGTTTTGTAGTGCTGGGATCTTTTGCATGAAAAAGAGGCTAGACTTTATGGCCTACAAATCTTTTCAGGGGTGATCTCCATACTCTGCAATTTATCTTGTCTTTTAAACTATTTTCATCTATTTTTTCTAAAATAGAAAAAATAGAAAACTATTTTTTCATCTATTTATTCAATGGTGATATATCACTAATGAAGACAGGGTTCACCTAACAATGGCTTGGTGATCTTAGAAGATGTTGTAAATAACTTGTGAGGAAATGGCCTAAGACTGCTCAGTGAACATCTAAATTCCAACCATTGACACAACTGATCAAGTTCCTTTCATACTAATTTATCAACAAAATTCTCCTTGCTTTAGGGACAGCCTGAGACAAACAAAAGAAATATCTTTAAAAAAACAGAATTATTATTGGTCATGATAAGAAATAAAATAAGAAATCTACAGAGTATGCCATTAACATGCCAACCGAAATGTTATCATAGTTGCAAGTTTTCTAGCTTTTTAAGAATTAAAAGGAATTAAAAGGCAGAAAAAATGAAAGGTAGAGAGAGAAACAGGTTGATGCCAGTTCACACTTACAAATGGAGTGAGGAATATTACATATAATATAGAGATATAATCAAATATAACGTTTCATTATGCAGTTGTATTTGGATCTCTCCCAAACCTTCTCAGAAAGAAAACAGAAGAAAAAAACCCTCTTGCAATTTTTAAAAAGGCAAATTTTGATTTTTATAGTAGAAATTATTTCCATTTTCTGAAAGATGGATTCATGTGATCAGTGAAAACCAGAGTAAAAATCAATTGATCAGTTTTTACGTTAATGAACCTGGAGTTCATATAAAGAGTTCTGTTAGTAATATATTTACCGAAGCCATCTTTGTGCAGGACTATTAGATAAAATTTCTGGTTATTCTTTTTTCAATATTTTTAATAGCTCATGCCACCCAGAGTTGCAGAATTGCTGTGGAGTCAAGCTGCCTTTCAAAAAATAACTAATAAATGCATGTAATGAAAAGCTAAAGATCTCACCAGGTTGAGCTCAGTTTCCATTGATTTCATGGAAACAAACATCTGTATTTGTTTTTCTTGGCAAGTATGAAGATTCTTTGTCATTATCTTCTTCTGAGGTGTATTTAATGTCCAATTCCCAATCCTTGCAGATGGTCCAGAAGAATACCATGGTCAATGGTGTGAAGGCTGCGGAGAGATCCAGAAATAGCAGGACAGACTTGTTATCATTCTGGACACCAAGAAAGGTAATCCACTATGGTGACTAATGCTGTCTGTTTGAAAATGCCTCTTTGAATTGTAGCTAAAATATGTGATTTGGGCTTTAGTAAAGCCAATTTAAAAATCTGGTTCAGAAAATGTGTAATTTGTAAGTTGACCTAGTGTGTTATATGATACTCTTCCATAACAATTTAATAAAAAGCTCATGGTTTAATTTGGGGGTGTCCAACCTTGTCAACTTTAAGATTTGTGGACTGCTGGAGAATTCTACCAGCTGAAATCCACAAGTCTTAAAGTTGCCAAGGTTGGACATCCCGAGTTTAAACATTTAGCATGGTTTGTACTAATTACAGATTTTGGAATCACCTTTTTAAAAAAGAAAAACATTAATAATGCCTTAGCTGCAGTACCAGAGAAAGTATTCTTTCCTTTTTTTTTCTTGCTGCTTTTGCTAATATGGCACTAGTTATCCTATTCTGCACCGCAGGACAGCAAGACATTATTGATTGAACATAGTTGCACCTAGGATGTAAAGGTCTAAAAATGATGTTCAAATTGCAAGATAAAAACATTTCAGGTGTGAATAGAGAATGGTATGTAAAACTCATTTCCACTATTAAGACATTTTTTGTACATTATCCTATTTTATGCATGGGCTATTATGTTTTACTCACATTCAAATCACATCATTAAAGACATACTCTAAATTTGAACATGTGAGGCCTAATCTGATCAACCAATAAGGAAAGTAAGTGACAATTAATTAAGGACACTATTTTTTTAAAGGTGAACCTTTCAAAAGGGGTTGTTTATATGAAATACTATTCATAGGCCATTTCATAGAAAATTATTTTTGCTCTTGGAAACCTACAGCTTCAGAATTTTGATCAAGAAAGGTTAAGAAGACAAGCAAGTCAAGCTGAATGGTTATTTTAGTAACTCATCTAATCCCACTAAAATAGTAATTGACATAAGTTGTGGTGATATTACTCATCAAAAACTGTCACTAGACTCTTGTTTATTGGATGAAATCAGAAATCTCTACCAATATCATTTATTTATAAATATTTTCAGGTTGATACAATAAAAAATAGGACTAACTGCCTGCATTGGAAATAAAAAATGTAGGCTCTAAAGACCCGTGAACAGTGTTTTCTAATATATACCTGTTCTGTATAAAGAATAGTAGAGTCCTAATACAGGATTCTGATTGGCTAAAAAACCTGAATTGGGATTGGTTCAAAAGGAACCAATCCACGAAGCTGCTTAAAGGTGGCAAAACTAAATACCTGTCACTGGCTACAAGCCGGCAGGCAAAACCCTATAAAAGGGCTGCCGCGGCTTGAGCCAATGTTCCATTTTTCAACTGCTGTTAACTAATAAAGACTTGGTTGTTGGGACCCGGTCTACCTCACATTTTTCCGGATGGAACAATAGCCATATGTATCTATGGAGATTTCCAGTCATCCAGGCCATTATTGTACCAATGGTGCTTTTTTCAAGAAGCAGCTGGCTTTCTTTGTTTCTTAGAAGAAGCAAAAAATCTTCAAAGAAAAACAAAGAAGGGCCCAGTAGACCTTGAAAAAAGCACCTTTGGGATAGCTATCTGTATTTTTCAACAGTTTCAAAAGTTAATTTGGTCAGAACGAGCATCCTTCTAAGCATGGTCAATGCAGAATAAACAACAGAGGAAAGTTAATATAATTTAAATGATTATAAACATGACTTCTATTTCTGTTTACCAAGTTTAATTTTAATTATCAGAATATGGGGGATGTTTTCCTTGTAAATATATGAACCTAAGCTTGTAAATAGGCTGTTTCGAAGCTGTGTGTGCATAGTTATGTTCCCATCTGTAAACTTTTTATTTAATTGATTTTTCAAGTCTTTAGACTCTTATTTCTGAGAGATCTGAAATGTGGTTAATTAAAATTTGTATGCTTAGAAACAATTACCTTGCACCTTCTTTGCAATTTTTTTCCTCAGTGAGGAATTTTGAGTAGTGTTATTACAATGAAGGCAATTATAAGTAAATGCAATTTAATGTAGAGGAAAGGTACAAAGGTTACTGCTTGACTTGGAGAAAGTGTTTAATAACATACAAATTAGCTCGGACTGAAGCTGAAGATATCTGGGCTAAAGATGTTCACTAGATATAACAAAAGTTAAGGGAAGGGGAAAAACCAAATATGCCTTGACTTCAAATGAAAAAATAGAGTATTTTGGAATTTTCCATATAATAATCCAGACCTACACTACAGAATTTCTGTAGTTGGATAATCCATATTTGTGATCTCAACAATGTTAAAAATTCCTTGAGAATAAAAACTACAGCATTAATATGTGATTAATCATGTTGATTCCAGAACAACTAATAAAGAACTATGGTACAAACCATAGTTTTGGCCATATAAATAATTTTTCAAGGTGATTTCAAGAAATCTTTTATGGCAGCATCCCCCAACCTGATACCCTCCACATGTACCTAGATAACAAATTCCAGAACTGAAACCCAGAATGGCCATGATAACTGCATATTCTTTCAAGTCTAACTTAAGAGAACTTGACTTGAGAAGTATGTTTTCTTTCCTATATAGAATGTATAAATTTAGACAGGTAGCATAAATGCTACCATTTACAACAAGACTAAAGGGATCTCCCCAGATATGTTTTCAATAACACACACAATAAGTTAGTGAGCTATCTCTTACATAAATGTTACAGGTAGCACAAAGAATTAATATATTTAGAAAATATTTAATAATTATTATGTATTTTTTAAAAATGAAGTGAGTTTTAAATTTCTTGTTGAAGCAATTACTTCAAAAGCTTTTTGCTTAAAAAGTGTTTTTGCTTAAAACAAAGCAAACAGTGCTCCTTTTTATTGTTTTAAATGTATAATTTATTTGTCAATCAACATAGAATTGGTGTAGCATGATTAATATCTATCTATATAAAAACTTTCTTCTATTATTAGTAAATTAATAAATTCATAGCAGTTGTAGAAATAGCGCTTAGACTTGTATACTGCTTCATAGTGCTTTACAGCCCTCTCTAAGCGGTTTATAGAGTCAGCATATTGCCCCCAACAATTTAGGCCTTCATTTTACCCACCTCAAAAGAATAGAAGGCTGAGTCCACCTTGAGCCTGGTGATATTTGAACTGCCAAATTGCAGGCAGCCTGCAGGCAGCAGAAGTAGCCTGTGGTACTGCACTCTAACTACTGTGCCATCATGGTTTATTTTTTATTTATTTATTTTTTGCAGCAGCAGCTCTATGTACACTTTCCTATATATGTACATTCACAGGATCAGGCACAGTAGAACCAGCTAACATGAAATGATTTCATGAATCTATATTGGCTTAATTTGCCCACTTGTATCAAGGCTACTTCACAGTACTTTGGTTTCTGTTCAACTATAGAAGCTCAGAATGAAGGAGAGATCAAAACTCAGAGTCAAAACCACCTAGAGATATTGACTCACCTTCACTATATCCCATCTTTCCCATACTTTCAGGTTTTCAATTAATTACAGTGTTTTAGACTCTGAAAAAACCAGCAACCCTACTGCTCGGACAGAAAGCAGTCAGAACATTTCATGTACATACAGCTCCAAGTCTGAACACAAGAGCTACTCAGCCATTTTGTTTCTCTATACCTATAGCCTTGTTTTGAATTCTCAGAATTTTCATATTGATTTAAATATTTTGCAATCATATTTTGCCTAATTCTAGCTGGGTAATGAAATGACTTCAAGAAACAACTAACCTCAGAGAGCCAAGAACCCCACGGTTCAATCCTGAGCTACATAAACTCTCTTCTATAATACTGTATCTCTGAATTCATTTCATCAGCCAGCATTAAGATTGACACAAATGCTCTGTCCTATATTTATCCAAGAGGCTAAGGAATGCCCTTCATGAGAATATGTTGTGCTAGATACATGGCAACTCCACTACTCGGTATTTTTGCTTTTGTACTTAAGGCAAGTTTAGACTGTAGGTGCTTATCACCTTAGCTACCACACCAAACTGACTTACAGGCTAAAAGTTACATAATTTTGGAATTTGAGAAATCATTTTGTGAAATGACATGCTGATTAAAAAAACTCATTCTCTTCAGAGTAATTTTTTATCTAGAAATAGCATTCATAAAGAATATCACAATAGCATTCACAAAGAATATCAGTTAAATCAGACTTAATTAAATCCAGTATATTTAAAAGTGCAAGCAAATTTTATTTTTTTTAAAAAAAAAATTCTTACGAGACAGTCTGTTGTGGAAAAAGCAGTCTAAGTATTGGTTATTATTTTACTATTGCAGACAAAAGAAAAAATATTAGGGTGACAGGAGGAATAGAATAAGGTATTCTCTAAGGCCTGTTTCTGGCCCAGAATTTCACCTGAATAATACTGACTATTAGATTGAAGCCTATGAAATATATATATATATATATATATATATATATATATAT
>BHFT01024954.1:2427-13764 GCA_004320025.1 Laticauda laticaudata | reverse complement strand
TTTCTTTCTTTCTTTCTTTCTTTCTTTCTTTCTTTCTTTCTTCCTTCCTTCCTTCTCTTTCTCTCTCTCTCCCACACACATACACCCCTGTCCGCCTCCATTCCCTCTCACTCCAGCCACTTTACTCACACGGGGAAACGAATCCAGCATTGGGGAAGTTTTGCAGGTTAATGGACACGCATTTGCAGCTCATTCAAACTTCTCTGTGGCTGGAGTTCCTCCCCCCTCCCCCCCCAGCCTCCATTCCCTCTCACTCCAGGCACTTTACTCACAAGGGGAAGCGATACTTCTACTGTCCATGAAGAATCCGGCCTTGGAGCAGTTTTGCAGGTTAACGGACCGCTGCTCCGCCCACAGCCATGTGTTTCCAAATGGCTGCTTGAAAATGCATGGCTAGGGCAGGGGAGCAGCCCTCCTTTAAGCTGGGGCAGGGAGCATCGGGCGGGAGGGGCAAGCGAGTGAGCGGAAACCGGGTGGCGGGTTGGGGGCGTGGCCAGCCCGATGTTGCTACCGGTTCGCCCAAGTAGGTGCAAACCGGCTGAATACCACCTCTGCTACCCACCCCCCTTACCAAACAGGGCTCTCTTCGACTATGACAAGACCAAGGACTGTGGCTTCTTGAGCCAAGCTCTGAGTTTCCATTTTGGCGACGTCCTTCACGTCATCGACGCTTCCGACGAGGAATGGTGGCAGGCACGGCGCGTCCATCCAGATGGCGACAATGACGAGATCGGCTTCATTCCCAGCAAGAGGCGGTGAGGGATAAGAGGGGGTGGTCTTTGGGGAGGGGGCTTTCAAAAGCGGGGGTTCAGGAGACCCGAGAGAGACAAGGCTGTACACAGGGTGGGATTCAAAAATCCCAGCAACCGGTTCGCTGCCCCATTGCTGGGAGGCTGTGGCCATGGTGGGCATGGCCTTCCGGAACTTTGTAAGGGGAGTGTTTTTTGCCCTCCCCAGAGTCCGGAGGCTTCCCTCAGGCCTCTGGGAAGGCAAAAATGGCCTCCCCCAGGATCCGGAGGCCCTCCAGAAGCCGGAAACCAGCCTGTTTCTGGACTTCCGGGAGGGCCATTTTTTGCCCTCCCAGAGCCTCCGCACAGACCCTGCACTTACCTGCATCCAAACCAGGGTGCATGGAGACTCCTGGGAGAGGTGGGCAGGGCCAGCCGGTGAACCAGATGTAAATTTAACAACTGGTTTGCTCAAACCAGATGAATCCCACCCTCCCTGGCTGTACACCCACCCGTTAAAATGGGTTCGGCTGTGGCCAAGCTGCCCAGTCTCGGAACATGTTTGCGAACGCCCCCAAATTCTAAGTATGCACACGGCTATGCAAATCCCCTTCAAGATTTTGGCAGTTCGCGCTCTGTATAAATTGACGTGCAAAATCGTCTCAATGGATGTCGTACCATCGGTGCGAAATCTTGTAAGATGCTTGATACTCAATGATGAGATTCGGCGGGGGGTTGTTTCATGCCATTTGGGGTGGGTTTTGTTTAATGGCGGGGCAGCATCTTTGAGCTGTTGGAGAAGGTATCTAGGTTTTGGCGATTGTTGGGGGGGCTTAGAAGGAAGGCCTTGGGGTCCCCGGCTGATGCTTCTTCTCCGTCTGCCTTCTGCAGGGTCGAGCGACGGGAGTGGACAAGGTTAAAAGCAAAGGTGAGCCCATTCCTGGCCTTGAAAAGCATCTCGACACAATTAAGGGGGGGCGTCTGTTAAGGGTTGAAGACTGCGAGAGAATCTGGAATTACGAGACAAGTCATTGGAATCAGGCCAAACTTGGTTTGATTACAGGTAGTTCTCAGGTTACGGCCAGTCATTCAGTGACTGTTTGGACTTATTTTATGAAGTCATCTGAGCGCTTGGCAACTGTCTCGCATTTACAACCGGTTGCAGAGCCCGAAAACAATGGGATTGCTGTTGGCGAGTTTTCCTGCAGGCCTCCCCAGAAAGTCACTGGGGAAGACAGTAGGAAACATTGCAAGTCGTTCATGTTAGTTTTCCCCACCCGAACCTCTACAGTCACACTGTCTCTGCTTCATACACACCTTCCCCAGGCCTCATCATCCCTTGCACGCTCGCACACCCTCCCTGAGCCCTCCCTGCACCTTTCCACTGCCCATGCACCCTTCCCAAGCTTCACCATGTCCTTACACCCTCACACACACCCTCCCTCAGCCCCACTATGCCTCCCACACACATATCCTTGCCACACCTCCCCTGCCAGCCACACCCCCATGGGCACCAGCCACTTACCCTACCTGCTGCCTGCTTGCAAACACCTAGGATTTACAACTTCTTGCCAGCTCCTGGTAGTAGTGCCAGCAGGAAACCAAAGGAAGTTCTCATCTGTGATTTGGCTAACAACCTCAGGCCATGACTGCAAGGATTACAGTTGCTAAGCAATGTGAGACTCCTGCTCCCAATTGTGGCCATAACTCAAGGACTACCTGGAACACCTACTGGTTGGCTTGCTGGTTGGGGAATTCTGGGAGTAGAAGTCCACCAGGCTTCAAGGTGTTGAGGTCAGGGGAAACCAGCTCCGGGCCAGGCGCACTGCTCTCCTTTCAGTTCTCTGCCATCTAACCTCAAATCTAGGCTTCTCCTGGGAATCAGTGTGCATGTGTGTGTGTTCATTTGTGTGTGTGTGTGTGTTTGCAAACTGCCCTTCTGCAGCTTGGGGGGAAAAAAAAACCTTTCTCGCGAGTCAGCACAGTGTGGCAGTTTAATGCCCATGAAGCCAGCACATCCGAGCAGGATACTACGGATCTATGTGTGTCCTGCTGGGCAGAGTGGTGGGCTTTGTCCCACATCTAGAAGATTTCTCAGGGTGGGATCCTTTGTCCTGGGGAAGAAGCTGCCCACCCACAATCCCCCTGTTTTAAAGGAGGAACACCCCCCCCCCAGCGTCCGATTGAAACACTCCGGACAGAAATGGAGGGTCCTCTCTCTTCTCTCTTGCTCCTCCTCTCTTTTCTCTTTCCTTATTTTCTCTTTCCCTTCCTTCCTCCTCTAGGATCGGGGCCTGGATTCAGGGTCTCAAGGTGTTTGTTGCTCTGCTGGCATTTCTTCCTCTTCCTTGTCCACCTCTGGAGACCCCTCCCCCCGTTCCCTTTCCCACCCATCTCCTTCCCTGCTTTGCAGTTTGGTTTCTCCTCCACTTCCTATTGTTTCTTCCCTCCTCGCTTCCCATCCACCCTCTCTTCTCCTCCACTCTCCTCTTCCTCTTCCCCTTCTCCTCCGCTTTCCTCCTCTCCTCTTCCCCTTTCTTCCCTCCTCTCTCCTCCTCCTCTTCTCCTCCCCTTTCTCCTCCTCTTCCCCTTCCCCTCCTCTTCCTTCTCTCCTCTTCCCTTCTTCCTCCTCTTCCTTCCTCTCTTCCCCTCCTCCTCCTCTTCCCCCTCCTTCTCCCTCCTCTTCCTTCCTCCTCTTCCTTCTTCTCCTCTCCCCTTCTCCTCCCTCCCTCCACCTTCTTCCTCCTCCTCCTCTTCCTCTTCTCTTCCCCTTCCTCCTCATCTCCCTCTCCTCTTCCCCTTACTCCTCCACTTCCTCTCCTCCTCTTCCCCTTCCTTCTCCTCTTCCTCCTCTCCTCTTCCCCTTCCTCCTCCTCTTCCCCTTCCTCCTCTTCTCCCTCCACCTCTCTTCCTCCTCCTCTTCCCATTCTTCCTCCTCTTCTCCTTCCTCCTCCTCTTCCCCTTCCTCCTCTTCCTCTCCTCCTCTTTCCCTTCCTCCTCCTCTTCCTCTTGCTCCTCCTCTCCTCTTGCTCCTCCTTTCCTCTTCCTGTTCCTCCTTTTTCTCCTCTTCCTCTTCCTCCTCCTCTCCTTCTAGCACAAGTCATGATATCTGGGGATCATCCTGCCAGGAAGTATATTTGACTGCGCTCCCTACATTTCCTCTGCAGGTCGAGAGGACATCGTGTTGAGCTATGAAACTGTTGTGCAAATGGAAGGTGAGGGGAAAAAAAACCTTTTTCATGGCTTCCTTGCTTGCTTCCCCCTGAGGTTTCGAGGTCCCTGCTTGGTGTCAACTAAAAAGATACTCCCTTGGTCTTTTAAGCTGCCAGAAAAAGGGAATTGGGGAAAGAAGTACATTCCTCAAATGCTGCAGATAATTGCTTGGCAGCCGAAACTGTTGGCGCACAAGATTATTACTGGGGAGCATGATTGATGACTCTTGGCTATGGATGTGTCCCATTGGAGAATATACATCCAGGGGAGGTGGGAGGAAGACCAGGCTCAAGGAGGAAATGAATGATGGANGAGGAAATGAATGATGGATTTTAGGGTCGGCTGCACCCAGCTAATGCCAACATGGCCACACCTAATAAATCAATTTTTTTACTCTAAGAGATGCGCCTAGAGACTTAGGATTTGAATGGGGGTGGATTTGTTGGAGCCCCGACACTTGGAGTTTTGCATTCCCCCCCCTCCATTTCCAATCATGATGCCCCTTCCTCTCTTTTTAAACTTTCCACCTTTCGTTCTAGTTCATTATGCCCGTCCGATCATTATTTTGGGGCCCACCAAGGACCGGGTCAACGATGACCTTCTCTCTGAATTTCCAGACAAGTTTGGATCTTGCGTCCCACGTGAGTCCACCACAGAGGGGTCTCTTCCCCCTCCCCACTTGTGGGGTGTATGTGGTGGGGTTTGGGTCTCTGGATCTGGGGAAATGGATTTGGGGGGGCCAAGAGGGTCCCTCTACCCTACGCTGGAAGGGAGTGAGGCCCCCATCCTCCCTTGGCAGACACCACGCGGCCAAAACGGGAGTACGAAGTGGACGGCCGGGATTACCACTTTGTGGCTTCGCGGGAGAAGATGGAGAAGGATATCCAAAGCCACAAATTCATCGAGGCCGGGCAGTACAACAGCCACCTGTACGGGACAAGCGTCCAATCTGTACGGGAGGTGGCTGAGCAGGTACGTGGCACGAACACAGAGATGAGTGAGCAGAGGTCATTCTCAGGAGGCGTGAGAGGGGGGGACAGGGAGAGAAAGGGGGGCAGAGAGTGTGTGAGAGAAAGAGAGGAGGGGGGAGAGGCAGAGATATAGGGAGAAAGAGATGGGAAGAGAGAGAGAGAAGGAGATAGAAAGAGAAAAAGAGGTGGAAGAGAGGGACAGGGAGGGAGGGGGAGGGAGAGCGAGAAAGAGAGATGGGAAGAAAGAGAGGAGGAGAGACAGGAACAGGAGAAAGAAGAGGCAGAGAGTGGGAGAAAGAAAGAGAGGGAGAGAAAGAGATGGGGAGAGAGAGAGAAGAGGAGATAAAGAAAAAGAGGTGGAAGAAAGGGAGGGAGAAGGAGAGAAGAGAAGGAGAGAACGACGGAGAGAGAGAGAGAGAAAAAGAGGGTGAGAAAGAGAGGGAAGGATATACAGAAAAAGTGGAGAGAGACAGAGAAAGAGACAGGGAGAGAAGGAGAGAGAGAGAAGGAGATAGGAAGAGAGGTGGAGAAAGGGAGAGAGATATTGGGCAGAGAAGGAGAGGAGAGAGAGAAAGAGAAAAAAGGGACAGAAAGAACGAGAGAGAAAGAAAAAGGTGGAAGAGAGGGACAGAGGGTGGGAAGGAGAGGAAGAAAGAAGAGAGGGGAGGAGATAGAAAGAAAAAAAGGGAGAGAAAGAAAGAGGGCAGGATATAGAGAAAAAAGGTGGAAAAAGAGACAGGGACAGAGGGAGGGACAAAGAATGAGAGAGAAAGAGACAGGGAGAGAAGGAGATAGGAAGAGAGGTGGAGAAAGGGAGTGAGAGAAAAGGTGAAAGAGAAGGAAAGAAGAAAGGGAAGGAGAGAAGGAGATAGACAGAAAAAGAGGGAGAGAAAGAGAGGGAAGGATATAGAGAAAAAAGGTGGGGAGAGAGGCAGGGACAGAGAGATGGAGAGAGAAAGAATGAGAGAAAGATGGAGAGAGAGAAGGAGATAGGTGAGAAAGGGAGGGAGAGAAAAAGAATGAGAGAGAGAAAAAGTGGGAGAGAGATGGGGAGAGAAAAAAGAAGAAGAGGGGGGGCAGAGAAGGAGAGACAGAGAAAGAGATTGCAAAATTAAGGGGTGTGTTTTAGGGGTCCCCCCCATTGTAATCCATCATCGGGTGCTCAGTTTCCACCCCCCCAACCAGCTGAGAATGGAGTTGCTATCCAGGCAACCAACAGCCATGTTTTGTGCACACAGGAAGAGGCATCTCCATGTAGACACACACACACACTCTCTCTCTCTCTCTCTCTCTCTGGTTGGGGGGAGGCTTTCCTGAGCCCGTCGTTCTCCTCCATCTCCCCAATTTCCAGGGCAAGCACTGCATTTTGGACGTTTCCGCCAACGCCGTCCGGAGGCTGCAAGCCGCTCAGCTTCACCCCATCGCCATTTTCATCCGGCCCCGCTCCCTCGAGAATGTTTTGTGAGTAGGGGTCTCAGAGGGTTTGGGGGGACCTTTACATGTGTGCTGGTCAGGGTTTGGGGGGGGGGCTAGGAAGAGTCTCTAGCCAAGCAAGGAGGGCTAGGGGAAAAGCTTTGTCAGAAATGGTGTAGGGTCTCCTGCTTGGGCAGGGGGTTGTACTAAATGACCTCCAGGGTCCCTTCCAGCTCTGCTAATCTGTTAATGTCTTAATGAAGGATCTCATTGTTTGATGGAGGTTCCATCAAATTCCTTCTGTTCCATGGGTTGATGGTTCTCCCTGGGGGATTAGCAGAGTTGGAAGGGACCTTATAGGTCATCTAGTCCAACCCCCTGCCCAAGCAGGAGAGCCTACACCATTTCTGACAGATGCATCCCAATCTTCTTGAATCTCAAGTTGATGAAGCTCCGCACAACTTCTGAAGCAACTTCTGTTCCATGGGTTGATGGTTCTCCCAGGGGGATTAACAGAGTTGGAAGGGACCGTTGCTAGATCCATCTAGTCCAACCCTCCTGTCCAAGCAGAAGACCCTATACCATTTTGACAGAGGGCAGTCCCGTCTCTTCTTGGAAGCTTCCCGGATGAAGCTCCTACAACTTTCTGAAGGCAACTTCTGTTCCATCGGTTGATGGTTCTCCCTGTCAGAAATTTTCTCCTTATTTCCAGGTTGAATCTCTCCTTGTCAGTTTCCATCCATTGTTCCTTGTCTGGCCTTCAGGTGCCTTGGAGAATAGCTTGACCCTTTCCTCCTCTCTTGGGCAGCCCTCCTCAATAATACTAAAGACCACTATCCTGTCTCCCCTGCCTTCTCTTCCTAGACTAGCCAGGCCCGGTTGCTGCAACCATTCATCGTATGTTTTTAGTCTCCAGCCCCTCATCATCCGGTTCTCTTCTCTGCACTTTTTCTAGAGCCTCAACATCTTTTTATAGTGTGGTGACCAAACCTGGGTGCATTACTCTAGGTGTGCCTTACTAAGCTGTTACAGAGGGTATTAGTCCCTCCCTTGATCTGGATTGTCTCCCTGTGTTAACTCAAGTTTAGGGTCCATTGCTTTTTTGGCGCTGGCTGCCTCACACATTGCTGGCTCCTATTTAAGCCCTGTCCCACTCACCAACGGATGCAAAGGATGGAGAAAACGTTGGGAAAGTTGGAAAACGTCTATATATCTCGTTGTGTACTCACTGCATACGTGTTTCATACGTCCTATTCCATCTTCGGAGAATCCGTTCCACTGAGAGTTTCATCCGCGCAAGAAGTTTTGAGCTGCACAAAACTTGTAAACAGATGAACTTTCGCCGCGTACGATGTACATCCGCGACATACGAGCAACAAACGTTCTATGTCCGTTATCATCCGTTAAACGTCGCTGTATCCTCTCTGCATCCTCTGGCATGCCCTCAACTCACATCCGCTGCAGCTGAAAACGGAAAGAAGGAGGAGAACAAAAGGTACACGGGACATCGACACAGCGGTTAGTAGCACAGAAATAGAAGGATGTGCAGTGAACTGTTGCATCCGATATACATCCGCTAGGCATCCTATGAACATCGGTTTAACATCCCCACTACATACTTACCCCCGCACGTTTCTTTTCCTTTCTTTTCTCCCTGTTTATGCAAATTTTTTCCATTTTTGGAGCGGATGACAACAGATGGAGCACTCCAAAATTTTGCTCGTCCGCTGTCCTTTTTTGCATACGTTTTGCATCCGTTGGCCAGCGGGACCGGGGCCTTTAAGCTTGTCCACCAAGACTCCAAGATCCCTCTCACAGCTACTCCATTAGCCTGGTTTCACCCAGTCGTATGTGTGTCCTTTGGATTTTTTCTTGCCTAAGTGTAGGACTTTCCTTTTTCCTTGTTGAATTCATTTTGTTAGATACGGTCCAGGGTTCAAGTCTGCCAAGATCCCTCTGGATCTTGAGCCTGTCTTCTTGGGTGTTGGCTATTCCTGCCAGCTTAGTATCCTCTGCAAATTTGGTAAGTTCCCCTTCTATTCTTCCTCTAAGTCATTAATGAAAATATTGAAGAGTCCTGGGCCTAAGAGGCACCATGGCTCCTCTTTCCCTCCTGTAGACTAGACCATTAAGACGACTCCGTTGAGGAAGTTCGGTCACCGGTTGCAGTCCATCCATGGAGATAGAGCATCTGTTCCACTTTTTCTAGCTACCCAAGAAGGTATGTTTCGTGGTCTACTTTGTCGAATGCCTTGCTGAAATCTAAATATATTATGTCCACAGTATTTGCTGGTCTACAATTTAGTCACTGTTGAAGAAATGAAGTAAGATTGTTTGGCATGATCTGATTTTAACCAAACCTGTGCTGACTGCTAGTTATTACTTTACTTGTTTTCTAGTGGTTGGCAGATCTGTCTTTTTATTATCTTTTCCAGTAATCTCCCGGGTAGTGATGTTAGGCTGATTTGGTCTATAGTTTCCTGGGTCTTTTTTTCCCTTTTTTGAAGATGGGAACCACATCAGCTCTTTTCCAGTCCAGGAGGAGGTGGAGGCCTGTGTGGTCCTGAACTTGAGGGTTTTTTTTGCAGACGTTTCATGACCCAACTAGGGAACATCATCGGTGCTAGGAGGAGAGAAGGTTGCTTGGAGGAGGGGGAAGTAGTTCCCTGGAGCTCCAGGGTTTTTGAAAGATATGGTGCAGTGGTTCTGAGATGACCTCTGCCAGCTCCTTTAAAACTCTGGGATGTGATCCGTCAGGCCCCGGTGATTTGTTTTCATCAAGATCAGACAGGTGTTCTCTTACTATTTTTTTGCTTATTTTAGCTTTTATTTCTGGTCTGTGGGGCTGTTCGAGTTGGACTAGATGACCTACAGGTTCCCTCCCAACTCTGTCAATCTGTCAAATTATCTGTTATCTTCCCCAATGTTGGGGTCTGATGGGAGAGAGCCGCAGAGGCAAAACAATCCAAACTGCAGGGGTTGGAGCTGTGGAACTCCCCGCCACAAGGCCAGGGAAAGTCAGCCAGCCGCTCTGGCTCCTACCCTTGGCTAGAAGGAGTTTTGATCAATGGAGCCTCCATGTTTAGAAGCAGTCTAGGCTAGGTTTCCATTAGTTAAGAAATTTCAGTCTTTTTTCTGTTAAAAGAACAGTCCAGCCCTTGAATGACTGTCAGCTCCGGGATAGAAACTCACTGAACTGGCAGTCCTCCTTGCTCCAATTCTACCCTTCTCCAACATGGGCTGGTCTACCCTTCCCATCACTTGAGACTTTCAAGAAGAGATTGGACTGCCATTTGTCAGAAATGGTGTAGGGTCTCCCGCTTGGGCGGGGGGTTGGACTAGATGACCATAAGGTCCCTTCCAATTCTGATTATCTGTTAATAGCACTCCCAACCAGCTCACAGATAACTCCAAGCACAGCTGCGGCTTCCATGTCCAGGGGTAGTCTACCTCTCTGGGCAGTTTCCCTTCGACGTTGAGCAACTGCAGAACATCAGAGCAGGGAGAAGGAGGAGGAACCCCAGCCCAGTGGAGTTCTCTGCCCATGTGCAGAGAGTCGTGGGGGTTGCAATGAACAAGGGAACAGCCCTCTGTGGAGTTGTCCATGTGCTGAACATCTCTTTTGTTGTCCCTCAGAGAAATTAACAAGCGGATAACGGAGGAGCAGGCACGGAAGGCCTTCGACAGAGCTACGAAACTGGAGCAGGAGTTTACAGAATGCTTTTCAGGTAGGCCCGAATCCATAGCTTCATCATTGAAAAAATAAAAAATGATCATCTCAAGTTTCTAGTCCACATGAACATGCCGGAGGTGGGCTGCCAACAGTTCCCACCAGTTCACGTGAACCGGTTGTTAAGATTGTGCACAGTTCGACGAACCAGCAAATCCTACCACTGGCTGGCCCTGCTCCTACTCGATTTTCAGCCTGTTTTTCGGGCCTTTTTCAGGCTGTTTTTTGTGATGTTTTCAGGCTGTTTTTCAGGGCTTTTTCATGCTGTTTTGGGGGCTTTTTCATGCTGTTCTTTGGCCATTTTCAGCTGTTCAAACTGGGATCTGATGGGTCGGATGTTCCCAGTTCCAAATCCTCTGCCCCCCAAACTGGGATCCGATGGGTCGGACGTTCCTAGTTCTAAATCCTCTGCCCCCCAAACCAGGATCCGATGGGTCGGACGTTCCCAGTTCCAAATCCCCTGCCCCCCAAACTGGGATCCGATGGGTCGGACGTTCCTAGTTCTAAATCCTCTGCCCCCCAAACCGGGATCCAATGGGTCGGACATTCCCAGTTCCAAATCCTCTGCCCCCCAAACTGGGATCCGATGGGTCGGACATTCCCAGTTCCAAATCCCCTGCCCCCCAAACCAGGATCCGATGGGTCGGACGTTCCCAGTTCCAAATCCTCCTTCTTTTCCTCCCCCCGAATCGGGATCCGATGGGGCCATGACACCTCTGGCATTGGACTCCCCCTCTTGCTCATCCCATGGTGCTCTGCCTCTCTTCTCTCCCCTCCAGCCATCGTAGAAGGAGAGAGCTTTGAGGAAGTCTACCACAAGATCAAGAGAATCGTTGAAGAACTCTCTGGTCCTTATATCTGGATTCCGGCTCGTGAAAGACTTTAGAGCGATGAACTCAACAATTTCCTCGGGGGGGGGGGGAAGGGATCCTTTGAATTCCACCAACCAACCGTCAACTCTGCAACCGCATCGCCGGAGCTGCCTCTGGAGCAGAGGAGCACCCCCTGCCTCTTGCCCCCACCCCACCCCTTTGAACTTAGCCGTTGGTCACTCTTTTTGGGATAGAGGAGGTGGGCAAAAGCCTTGAGATATGCCCTTACTTTGAGTTTCTTCTTCTCTTTTTTAAGACTCGGACGGGGAGACGGGCGGGAGAAAAGGACAGTATGCTTTTTTTTCTTCTTGTCCAACTCATGTGGCGATGCCCCCTCTCCCTGCCCGATTTTCTTTCCGCAGTGCAACAGAAGGGCTTCTGCCTTCCTCCCCCCCAACCCCCCCCCCCCC